>JAPMOQ010027620.1:2261070-2307246 GCA_026543055.1 Argiope trifasciata | reverse complement strand
TAAAATCAAGAATTTTTTAGATTTAAAAACATTATTTCCAAGTGTTTTTTTTTTTCATACTTTCAAATTTGAACTATAAATTTGTGTGTTTTTACTATTGTTGTTGTTATTATCGGTCACTGACACACCAAAAGCTCTGACAAACTTTGAATTTATGCTTAAAAAATTTAATTAAAATTTTTCAAAAATTAATTATTTAATTTTAATTTATTTTTAATTTAATTTTTTTTATATCCGAGACACTGAAATCAAGTTTTTTGAAGATGAACCGTATTTAAAAGTTTTGTATGTAAATTTTTATAACATTTAATATTAAAACAAATTGCTTGTATAAAGGCTAAGTTAAAAAAAAAACATAGGTTTAAATGTTTGGATAGGAAGATAGTGATGTTGCATTATTTAATGAGCCAGACAAAGCTTATTCCGTGTCTGCATATTCAACCCATAATCATGATGTAGTTAAAATAGTACAGTATAAGAGAAAAACCATTTTTTTCTTTTTTTATTTAAACATTTATTTTATATCTGTAGCCTATATTACAATTAATGAACGTTTTCTTTCTTGGTCAGCATCAAAAATTAAACAAGACATTTTACAATTTACGAGAGCAGTGTAATTAATGTCTGAGTTCTATATATAAAAAAAATCTCTAATCGAGAGATTTTCTTTTCAGAAATGAAGATAAAACAACATTGAAATAAGGAGATTCATTTGAAAGAAGTAGTAGCTTAATAAGATAAATATTAAATATTATTACCCCTTATTATTTGTCCTTAGATGCTAATTCGTTCGTCTTCTCCTTTGTGTAGTAATAGACAAGATATAATTAGTATTTTTTTTTAAATAAATAATTTATTATGATAGCAATGCTCGTCATTTAAGCAAAATTTATTTCTTATTTTTAAAGGTAAGAATAAAAGAGCATACGAAAAAAAAAAAAGAAGAGTAAAATAAAATATTCGACGTAATTCATTTTATGACAATAATTGTAGCATAAATAATTTATGAAATATTTTTTAAAAAGTATTATTATTAAAGAAAAAGTAAAATTTAGTATCATATCAGCAAAGTCGTAAATGATTCCTAAATCTTTTACTATTAAAACTCCCTGAAATCTAGTATAAAAAAAATTGCATGCCCCCCCCCCCCCCCCCGAAAAAAAATTTCACACTTTCTGATTCTACGAGTTGAACACTTTTACCTCCCCTGAAGCTTTCCTTTTTGCTAAACGAGTATCCAAAATTTGTAGTGATAAAAGAGCCAAACACCATGTAATCAGCTCAAGGTCAACTACCAGTCTTCCTAAGTGATAATGTCCCCCCCCCCCCAGCTTTCACATTCTTTTGCGGACATAACCACAAACATCTGTCTTCTTATCTCTATGCGGTTCAAGCATGAAATTAGCAAGTTCCATATTGTCGGTCGCGAACGAAAATAGCCAGGTCCACACAGTTAATGAACTGGAATAGCCGGGTCCACACAGTCGGTCGCGAACGAGAATAGCCAGGTCCGCACAGTAATTGAACTGGAATAGCCGGGTCCGCACAGTAATTGAACTGGAATAGCCGGGTCCACACAGTCGTTCGCGAACGGTAATAGCCAGGTCCACACAGCTAAAAACGGGAATAGCCGGGTCCACACAGCCATTTTCGAACGAACGACTTATTCAGAAGATAGCGATCCGATTCAGTTCGTTCACTTAGATGACCCGTTCGTTTCGACCCGTTCGTTCGCGAACGACCCACCTCTAATACATATCGAATTCTATTAAATTTTTTGAGTTCTTGTAAATGAATGTATGAATCTTCATATAAATAAATTAGATATAAAATGAATTTCATCCACTTTTAAACGCACATTTATAATTATCTCTAGGGGTTAATCAGTTAATTCTATAAATTGAAGAATACAATAAATATTTTTCGTATTTGTTACATTTTTTTCCCAAATTTCGCTGATAGAACAAGATTTGGAAATCAGTATAAGTCAGCAATATAGATTGCGGACCTAAATGGAATTTTATAGGAAAATAGATAAATTTAAAAAGAAGCTGAAACTTAATATTGTTATATCATAGAATTCCACGAGAAATATATATATATATATATATATATATATATATATATATATAATGCTTCTTTATTTCTTAACTTAAAATTTAGTTTAAATTTCTTTAAATAGAATGAACATAACAGTTCCTAAGCATGTAATTTCAGCATCGTATAGGTATAGTTTAAGAAAATAAGATAAAATAAATCTTTTGTTTGACTGAATTATATTCTACTGTTGATAATGTTCTAATTTTGCTTTTTCAAAATTTAAGTTTTTAAGAAATAGAACTGATTTATTTATAAAATAGAGATAATAATTCATAAATCAGCTATTAATATTCATGAATTTATCTATTTTCAATTTAAACAGGAAGCTGTTAATGGAAAATTTTATGAATGCTTTTAAGCTGCATTTAATCGAGTGCTTTATTTAGCTAATTATTGGCGCAAAAAAACATTAGAAATGCTCGGAAAGAGCCACGTCCGTGCACAAAAAACTCCATTCAAGCAGAGAAAAGAGGATGTAAAAGTACAAGACGATAAAGAAGGGGAATTAACAGAGAATCCAATCAAGTACAAAAATAGTCTTAACTTTCGCCAAATAGAAAATGCTATTGCCTAAGAAAGATATTTGCCTAAGAAAATTGATTTCCTATCCTTAAAACCTTCTTCTCATAAAAATTGCTTTCGCATAATCTTAAAATAGGAAAAAAAAAAAAACATTTTCAGTGGCATGAATGCTATTTTGTGCAATTTTATTTACGGAATTTAATTTTTTTAATTGAAAATAATTAAACAGGACTATTTCTAATAATTTTTTTAAATTAAATTTGATCCACAATCTGTAACAATGTTCTAACATTTTGATGAAATTTCAGCACATGCATCAAAGCATTCAATCACGGCTCTTGTTAACTATAAACTCAGGAGTTTCATTTCAGCTTTTATTTCAAAGCATATTCATTTCATAACTTGCAAGCGCAGTAATTTGTAGTATGACTGATTCAATTAATTTTTTTACAGTGACCACAGGGCGAAGTTTGTAAAGGTATAAGTGTCAATAATTTGGGAGAACAAATAGATATCCGAACTATAGTTAGTTTACAATAATTGAAAAGTATTATTTAATTAAGTAATGCAAATATAAAAACGTATTTACTGCTTCTATCGTGTTTCAGAAAGCATTTTTTTAAAAATTTATAATAAGAACAATAAGGCCAGATTACTAATTCAGATCATAATATAAATAAAAGTCATTCTGCCTTTGGATACATAAATGTATGAAGGCTCTACATATATTTCTAACAAACAATGGAATTTGTTTGGAATGGGGGAATTTCGACAGAGTTTTGTTTACATCTTTAGAATGAGTGAAATTTTTAAGTCAAATTTTTGAAGTGCTTAATTAGTTATTCAATTAATTAGAAATATTTCTTTTAGTTTTTCAGTAGTAATTTTGGGGAGAATTATTCTACAAGAAATATATAAATAACATTCTAACATTCAAAATTTTATCTTTTCAGTAATATACCAGACTTTTTCCCGTGTAATTTTTAAAATTATATTTAAGAAATTAAAATTATTTAAATAAATTTAGTGCATATTATTTTTAAATAAATTTTTTCAAAAGAATGAAATTATAATTCTTTGTAAAGATGATAAATTTTGAAAATACAAAATGAAATCAATAATAATAAAATAATAAACATGAATAAAAAGAAAACTCATTATTTTTAAAGTAAATTGTGTTGAAATTTAAAGGATTATTTGTATTTTTATCTTAACTAAACAGAAAAGCAATTTGATACCTTATGATGGAATTATTTTACTATGGACACCTCTTTTAATAAACCTTAAATCTTTTTGGAAGTACACATCATTTTAATTTTTAAATATTCAATTTTTAAAACATAAATATATATATATATGAGTACTTACCTGCTTTCAACTTGTAATTTTTGTATTTTGTGGCTGAACACAGATCTCTTGATATTTCCGTCACAAACTATAAAATATCTAATTCTTCTATCTCTACCAAAACCCCCTTTTTTTTAAAAAAAAAAGTTCAAATTACTATGTCTTAACACGTTGGCGCTAGAAATCTTGAGAATCCACAAGAAATAAATCCATTCATCGTGGCTTTTGACAATAAAATGCACTACATCTTTAAAAGGCTTTTCTTCTTAAAAACAGGGGCTGAGAAGTAAATATATGTTCTGGTATCAGCAATTAAATCACATCTAGTTTGGACAGTAACACCGGTGATGCTTCTTTGGTCTCCTCTTCAGGAACATGACTATAAGCACTCCTTCAAAGAAAACCGCTTCCTTGACCTGGCAACGCAGATGTTCCACCTGTGGTGCAGATTTGTGAAAGCAATTAGGAGATAAGCACAACCCAACGTACAATGGACGAATTATTCAAAAAATGTTATCTTCATCTGCTTCTTTTGTACTATATAACAGATTGCTCTGGAATTTTTTTTTCGGTAGAGGACTCAATTATATTTTTTCAAAATGAACTTCACATTTAAGGAAGGTGATCATTATATAATTTGACAGTTGATGTACCAAAGCTTGCTTGCGAAAAAGTTCCCACACTAATACCATTAATTGATGCAAATCAGTGGATAACAGCTCATGAGAGCTCTGAAGGATTAAATTTATTGAATTTGACTGTTCGCGATCATTTAAAATCCCTAAGTTTAATATCAAAACCCAACATATGGGTTCATTATTCCTTACGGAAAGAAATTTGCGCCATTCTCGTTGACGTCTGTGATTTACTTCTCAAGCTTCATAAAAATGGCCCATTTTTGAAAAGCATCATCACTGGGGATGGGGAATGGATTATTTACAACAATGTTAAATTCAAAAGATCATGGAGTAGAAAAAGATGAATTGGTTCAAAGCACTTCAAAAGCCGATATCCATTAAAAAAAGTGATGCTAGTTGTTAGGTGGAATTTCAGATTGATCTTTTTTAAAGCTTCTGTCCTGACAACAGCACTGTCAATTCTGAAGTGTTCTGTCATCATCTAGACAAATTGAATGATTTACTTTAATAGAAAAGTTACAGTGTTCCACCAAGGTAATTAGAGTTAGTTTTGTAATACGCCAAAAGTTTTTACCTCTTGGAATGGATATTCTGTCCCACCACACATATTCTCTGAATCTAGCCCCTTCTGATAATTATTTTTCCCGTCTTTGCAAAATTGTTCAGAAGGTAAAGCTTTCACTCCAATGAGAACCTTAAAAATCACCAGGATAAGTTTTTTGTCAGCAAAGAACAAATATTTTAGGAACGCAAAATGATGTTACTGCTTGAAAGGTGACAAAGGGTAATGAACCAGAATGGATAGTTTATAATTCAATGAATTATTCATTCTTTATAAGAAAGTCGTCTTCCATTTTCATAAAAAAATAAATAACAAATACTCGAAATGGAATTGCTTTACGAAAACATAATAGAACCTGAGTTTACAAGTATGTTAATTTATTAGAAATTTGTACTTGTATGTCATACTAGGGCTTTTTTCAATCTTTTAGTTGTTGTTTTAGTTGAATTTTTAAATATATTTATTTATTTTAAGAAGGCGGATAAATATTTTTATGGATAAATCTGAGGTGTAAAATATTTCCCGTCCGCGTAACCCTGCTATGCACGTTGAATTGGTGAACTCTTAGGTCTCGAGTTACGAAGCGAACAATGGTGGGGAAAATCACTACTGATTATAAAAACTTTAAAAAGATTATAACATTTTCTGATTATGCATTTATTTCCAATAAAAGTTTTGAAACTATAAAATATTCAAATAATAATTTTGAGATAAATATTTGTTGAACATTTATGCTTAGGTACAATGAAAATATGCTTTTCTACTAACAGTAATGAAGAATGCCCGGCTAAGAATGCTCTGCAACTTCTGTTCTCCGTTTGTAAGAAAGTTAGCTAATTGGTCACAAATATTCTTTAAAAAAGAAGAAAAAATGTTGAAATTGGGGTATTAAAAATTATTCAAATTTTAAATTAAGTTTAAACTAGATGGTATTTTTATGTGGAAATTTGCAAAAGTCTAAACATAGAAAGACGGGTTTTATACTATCTGATTCCACTTATTATATTCGCATATTACAAGGAAATTAAAATTACATTACTAAAAAAAGGCTGCAAATTGAAAGAGCAATTGCCTGAATATTTAATATTTTAATGACATTTTGATATCATGGGGATAGAACATTTAAGAAGGTTTGTGCACACAGTAAACAGAATTTGCATAAATTATGAAATAACAAATGTTGACCATCAGAATTTTGCTTTATTGAAAAAAAACCCATTAAGGATATACTTGAAATCAGACTCGATTAGTATGTACATTAGTATACATTTCGACTAGTATTCAAGACAAAGATAATTTTTTATTCGTTTAATCAGAATTTTAAAATCTCACTATTTTAATCAAATTGATTGTCTTACATCAAAATGATTCCAAAAAGTGTTGAAAACCAGTTTTGTGGTGTAAGAAAGATATTTGGTGTTAGAGAATATTTTGGTTTCCAATTAGCATTTATAAGCATATCGCAGAGAAGTAATTTTATCTAACAATGAAAAATGATGAATCTCGAAAAAAAAAATCTAATCTTGAAGATTTTAAAATTAACAATATTTCGTCGTGTTAGTTTTAATATATTTCAAAATTATGGACCCTGGAGGTTCTTTCAATATCTATCTGGGTTGAAACTTAAATTTTTTAATAATATTTAAAAATTTTGAATTTTAAAATGACGATAGTTCACATTTGTCGTGATCAAGTTAAAATTTATAAAATGATCTAGTTATTCTCAATCTAATTATATGCTCTTTCACACTGTTCCGTAATGTCACATTATTTCTCACCTTTAAGATGTGAAATGGTTTTCAAAATAAAATTGGTGAGTATCATGTTTTCATAAACAGAATTTATTTTGAATATTAATATAAATGTGATGAAATGCACTGTCTCATACAATTAAATCAAAATATACCTTAAAATTACTAGTTTTATTGGTGACCTTTAGTTAAATTTCTTTTGAGCAATTTCTTCATGGTTCCCTTAACAAAGAATTTTTAAGGCATCAGATTGTAACAGACATTAACGCTATATTATTTTCAAACATTCATACATCTATTTTTCATGCATATAAGCCTTTCTGATGAACTTCTCGTAATATCATAGTACTATTAAAAATAACAATCGGTGAAAGAAATCTCACAGTAACTTAAAGGGAAGTCGCATAAAGCAAAAAGCAAGTTATTCCTTATCTAAACTGTAGTGATGATTAGTATAATCTTTCTTCTTTACTTTCAAATGTGGAAAAAAAATGACTTAGCACACAAACTATTGCTCTGAACTGACGATGTAATTTATACTGAATCGCCGATGAATTCTACGACAGTAGGGTGTTAAACAAAAGTCAAATGAAACAAAGAGATGTCCCTTTGTAACTATGAAAATATCCTAAAATCCTTTGTAATGGTGCGAAAATCCTGAAGTCCTTTTAAACTGTGCGAAAATCCTAAAATCCTTAGTAACTGGGCAAAAATCATTCTTTAAATTTTTTTTGTTAAAATTGCACTACAGCATTTTTTTGTGAGTAAGAATATCAAAATATCGAGGTGGAAAACGCTAAAATTTTGCTTTATTTTTAATTACTTGAATTCTTAATTAAAATGTCAAAAAAAAAAAAAAAAGGCTAGAAAAATTTTGACACATTTTTACTTTCGAAATTTTACATTTACATTTTTACGTTCTTCTTAAACATACATTCGCTCTGATTATTAATAAAGGCAGACTAATTTTTTCCGAAACAATTTGTATTAATGTGAAACACGAATGGAGGAATAAAATTCCTCCATTCGTAAATTTTTTATTATTGTGATGATGATAAAATTACTTATGGGAACTGTATATAATAATATCGAAGTATATTTTTCCAAAGAATAAATTGTTTTGAATGATGGAATCAAAGTGGAAGGACAAAGTAGATATCTTAAGCATCGTTTCATTTTTATCGAGTGGAAAGCTGGACCGTACCATCACTATCTGGCGAGATATCCTTCTCAGTTATTTCGAAGGTATTGCATGGCACAGAGATAACAAAAGACGCAGCCTTGAATTTAATATGATAATTTGTCTATGACCCTTGCTGGCAGTAAGAGTGGAAGAGTGAAATTGTCGAAGGTCCAAATGTTGAGCACATCTTTGCTTCTTTGGGTGCTCCACTTGTTGAATTACATCCTTATTAGAATTCCTTTTAAAAATAGAGGTTTTCACTTGCGTGCGATGAACTTGGGGGAAAAATAATGAATAACATTAATATTTTGTTCCAAATGTTTTGTGCTGAAATAAAAACTTAATTTTAAAATTATAATCGTTATAAGTAAAAAAGAATATTTTTCACTATGAAGAAACAAAGATATATAAATTTCTCATTGTTTGAAGGCGTCGGGCAAATGACATGGTTTGATGTTATTGTCAGCCAGGTGGGCTAAGCCACGATGCACACACACGTAAATTTTTCAGGAATGCATCTAAATATTTAGTTAATGTTAGTTTTAAATTTTTATTCAGGCATGCCATAATAGGAATGAGTTTCAATTTTTTTTTCAATCCATATATGTTCCGTAGAAATCATCTCCCTTCTACTATTAATTGACTTGCACTTAGCGGGGGAGAAAGAGCTGCTTCCTATATGCCACATGTTGCGTGTGGGGAGGTTGGAAAGGAACACGAAAACGCAGTTACTTTTCCCTAATAACAGGTATTATGGATGGTATTAGATCGCATGGAGCTGTAAGCATGACGCGATTTTTAAATGATTTGGTTCCGAACACTGAGTCCTTCAACATGTGGCCTATACTGCGCAATTGGTGATTCGGGACTGCACTGCCACATCAGTTAACACATGTTAAATCGTGTCATACGGTGCGAAGTGCCATATGCGGCAGTGCAAATCAATTTGGCGAAACAGGCACTTTGAGCATTTATGAGACATTATTCTGCATTTTTTATTTATTTTTCATAATATTTTTATTTTTCCATTTTATTCGATTTTTTCCATTTTTTCAAATGAGCAGAGAAAGACAATTTTATTCTTTCAATAAATTCTGGAAATTTTGAAGAAATGCTACTTACAGGATGCTAGCGCTAATAATAGTTCAATAAATAACATCTAAACGGCTAAAAATAGAATATTTCTAGTTACAACAATACTCTAAATTATGTAAAAAATTATATTTTATATTACTGGAATCAATAAACGTACTACAAAATAAAAGTCACGATAGCAAAATTTTTATAAATCCTATTTAGCAAAGCATTCTTGGAACATTAGCATGTGAGTTAAAAAAAAGTAGTATTCTGTATACAAAAATTGACATCATAAAAGTTTTGAATTTCCTAACTTTAGATATATCAGTTGCTATTTTAAGGAAATATCGTTCAATAACTATTATTCTTCTCCGGAGCAATCATAGAAATAATTTAAAATAGTCTAGAGCAATAATATTCAAATCTCTATTACTTGTTCTGTTCTAATTGGAAATATGCAGAATTTCTTAAAGACTAAAATGCAAGTGTATCAAGAATATTTCTTAAATATAACTTCGTTATAAAGTCTCCATCAAAATTTGGTAATGATGCTTCCTTAAGCACATTTTTTTGTGCAATCAACATAATTTATATATTTTATTTCATTGAAAACTCCTTTTTCTTTCAAATTGAAAGCATGTGCCTATCTGTAAGATTTAGAAATTAGCTGTAGGGCCCCGAACAGCCAGCACACTTATATTAGGTAAATTATTGATTGGTTATTGGATTATCTATGTGCGCTTTGTTTTAAATGATTTTGTATTTTAAATGAATTGTATTTATACGATCGTTAAAGGTAAATTGTAATATAAAAGCAAAGAAAAAAATCATTTGAGTATTCGTAAAAGTTAAACCAAGGAAAAAATAAATAAATAAACGCTTCTTTAAAAAAATCAATTATTTTTAACAGAATAATTGAGATTAATGTTATGATGATTTTAGCGAAATCTACAGATAGTGATAAAGGATAAGAATTCTTTTCATTGGTTTCGCTATAATGTTTGCAATCACTTTTGTCACCCTGATCCAGTTCTTATAATAACAGGCACAAATAATTTGCATACAAGCCTTTGTATCTACACCTTTCTGAAAGTAAAAAAACTTTAAAATGAGTTATTCAAATATTTTAATATCTACAGCCTCACTTCAACTACATTCACAGCGCTGCATTAATCCTAATCCCAAAGAGCAAAACGTGGCAATCTCGAACCCCAATGACCACTCAAACGCCTAATAAAAACTTTCATTCACGCTAGACTCTTCCACTTTATTGTCGCCCACAGTCAAAACTCACCCTCAGAGGTTTTTGATTAAAACCATGATTAACGTTTCGACCTCTTCTTCCTTCCCAACGCGTGGCAGACAATGCACAGTTCACACGGTCTACCAACCATGAAGTGGCAGAACTTCATGTACAGGAGGGGCAGCGAGAAGTGGGGTGGAAAGCACGGCATGGAAGATTTGCAAAAAAGATTGCTATCACCTGCCTCTAGGCTTTCGTCTATCGTGGGAGAATACGTACTTTTTTAAAAGAGTGGTTCGGTACTTTGCGGTAATAACAATTAAATAATAAGATGGACATGGCGATTACCATGGAGAAGAGGGTGGGAGGTTATCGAAGTTTCATATGCTTTCTGCCGCCACGCGACCTGTCATATGGGTGGAATGCTTGGAGCAATTTAGAGACCAGTTTTTGGAATATGAACGGGAAAAAAGTTTTCGTTCTGTGGGAGAGATGGTTTGGTTGTATCATCTGATAGGTAATCGTCTTTGATATGCATGAAATAGGCATGAGATGCTGATTGACAAAAAAGAATATTTTTTCCGGTTAAGTTCTGATTAGTTAATTGGCATTGGGTATTTTTACATTTAATGAATTAATGAGAAGAAGGATACCATCTATAAATATAGTTTTTAGGTCTGGTGGTCACTGAAAAAAATTGCTGGGTTTCCGATTATTTAAAGTTAATTTCTAAACTCCTTCCGTTTCTGTGATAACCTTAAATGAATGCAAGGAATGCGAATTAATAATTCAAGCATGAAAGGCTTTCTGAATTATAAAATTGGAGCATGAAAAAATCATTCAAGAAATATTCTATCAAGATTGCATAGAATAAGCTTGATAATATTAATAAGTTTAAAAATTTAAAAACTTTTTAAATTAAATTTATTTTGATTTAAAATCTTATTTTTAATATTTGCTGGAATTTAAGAAGATATTTAATAAGCAATTAATTATTTGTAATCTATAATAAAGGCGTTTTTTATCATTAAATAATAAATTCTATCTAAAATTCTTTTCTTATATTTTTTTGAATTTCTAAAAATAAATAATAAATATTAATACAGAAACTTTCATAATTATTTAGATATTGATGAATAAATTGTCTAATAAGCTGATAAATTTAAAATTAAAATCTTTTTCTTAATTCGAAGAGAAAAAAAATAATTTCAACATTTCTTGCTAGAATATTCATTGATACATAATAATACACACGATACACACACACACACACACACACACACACACACACACACACACACACATATATATATAACTTATTAAAATCTGTTAAAATAACTCAGTTTAAAAAATAATAAAATTATAACATTAACAATAATAAAATATTAACATTTTTTATCTGGTTTTAAAATATAACCAAAGTTTTAAAAAAGAGCATAGATTATTATTTTCATTCAGTTATAGAGAGGTAGCATCACCGACAGGAATTGGAGGGAGACAAGTCTAGTCTGTATCTTGCACGTGATGGATGGGGGTCGTATAGCAGTTCTATTATCTGATCAAAGATAATATCAGGCGAGTGTCAGTTAAACATCAAGTCAGAATGTTCAACGTTGTGGGAAATATGGGGATATCGGGGGTATAAATTGATGGGTAGATATCCTTTCAATGATGCGTATCTTATATCTTTTGACATATATTCTTTTCATTTGTCGTTTTTTGGGTAGCTTTTATTTACTGCTGAGAAAATGTGCACTTGTATACCTTTTTCAGTTAGAAGAAAATTTTAAAGTGAGAAGTAGTTATTAATTTGCTTTTGCTTGATAAACCCGTAGCTGTTTTTAAATAAAGAATTTGAATTTTTTTTCCCAATAACAGTTTTGTCCCCCTTCCTCCTTATAAAATTGTGGACATCTCGTAAGGCTGTAATTAGATGGCATGGCATTAGTGAACAATGGTTTACAGATACAGTTCTTTGGCATAAAAGTAACATTTTACTGAATCTATAAAGATAATATGTGTATCGGACTCCTTTTTGAGAATTGATCTACACCAAAATGACACGAAGTTATAATAACAAGATAAAGTGTCGAATTTCAATGATTTTAGTTATTGCATTTATGAGTTATAGTTTTTCCATGCACACAAAAGTGCTGACCGACAATCGGCCTAGTATTCGATGGATTTGATTTAAAATTTGGTATTTAATATAAGTATATATACTTCAGACATAAAATATAAGTACCAAATTTTATCAATTCAGTTCTTTTCGTTTTATAATTATGATCTTATTTGTAGTAAAACAACTCTTCTTTCTTCACATGAATTTCGTTCAAAATGTGAAAGAATTCTGCAAATTTATTCGTAAATTAAAAACCAAATTTCAGTCACCTATCTCAAAGTGTTTTTAAATTATTGTGTTCACAGACAGACAGGCTGGCAGGCATTATTTCAAAAATATGTTGTTGCTGTTTTGATCACAGGGAGGGGAGGGGGTCAGAAGTGTGAAAATTCATTAAAATATTTAGCTCCGATATCCCATCGTTATGTACTTATTTTATGCCCCATATTTTTTTAAAAATAGAAACACTTCTTCTGAATTCTAAATCATAATTAAGTTCATAATTCATTAATATAATAATAAATGCAATAAATAAGTCCTAATTTTTATTATTTATAACATTCTTTTATAACATTTTTCTTTATAGTATGTAAACAACATTTATGAAAAGAATTATATTGCAAAATATAACATATATATATATATAGAGAGAGAGAGAGAGGGAGTGACAAAGATGCTTTTTTTGCCGCTGAGTTATTTATTTTATAATTTCCGTATGCTGTCTTTGTGGAATATTTTATTTATTGATAGTCAGACATCTAACATTTTCTCTTCTATCTAAATTTCTTTAAAATCCAGTTGAATTTTTTTCTGAGTAAGAAAATCATACATATTTAAAATGAAGCTCTTATTTATTTATTTATTCTAAAAAGCTGAACAACATATTTTAAATGCATTCACATTTCATCTTGTCTTGTATTTCTTTATGTTAATTCAAGACATAATAAAACGGTGTTAACATTTTCTTAAGAGTTGTTAAATTATTTGCTGGGTAATTTTATTTCTTTTCTGTATGATTATTGTAATTATCTATCAGTATCCAATAAAAAGGAGTCTTTCCTCCAATGTATCCTTTATTTTTCAGTTTTTTTTCTTCTATGACAAAAAATTTCTGCGGCTGAGGCTTTATTGCCGATCTCTCTCTTCTATTATAATGGTATAAATATTCTGATTTACATTTTGTTCACATCAGAAAATGTATCGACAATTAATCCACCTTCCTGAAAGAAACGTATTTTTTCTGTGCTTATATATGTTAATTCAAACACTTATTCAAGGAAGATGCTATATTTTGTTAGAATAAGAGCCCTCCCCCCACCTTCAGAAAAAGTATCTAATACGTTAAAACAATTTCTTAAGAATTTTTTATTCCTCTCCCCAAAAGCAAAAACTGAAACTTCCAAAAAAGCAATTTACTGATTTGGAGTTTTATGCATCATGCTGCCATCTATTGACTAAATACGTATCCATCCCAACTATTATTCTATCATGCTGCCATCTATTAACGAAAATTGATATTCTTAGTTTCTCTTTGTTATGTAGAAGAAAGAGTCATTTTTTTCTCTTTAAAGACATTAAAAATTTTTCTCATGCAAAGTTCTATTTTACAAGATTATTCTTGACTTAAAAACAAATCAGATGTTGTGAAATATTTTATTATAATTGAAGAATCCAATAATTCTAGTTAGTTAAAACAATCCCGTCTTTTTGTTTTTTTGCCATTGCTTGAAAAAAAATTCTCTATTTATACAGATAGTTTTTTTTTTAAATTTGCAAATAGATCAGTAATTTAAACTGTGCATTTGATAGTCATCTTGATGTAAAAATTGGTTAAAATTCCTGTCAGAAAACAGGAATTTAAAATTGGTACCAAACTGATTTATGATGAGTTTTAGTTTTTGATGAATATTTTGAATTTTTCTCTTCATAGTTGTCATTGCTTATCTAATTCTCCGAAACATTGCTTTAAGCAGCATCCATTTTTTGTATTTTGTTCGGCATTCATATTCTAATTAATAATTTTTCTTTTTACTTCAAGTTAATGCTTTTATTATTTTTATTGTAATAAAAATGTAGTTTCTCAAAAAAGCACCATTTTCTTTCCCTCATTTAAAAAATAATTTGTGATGTTTAATATTATCAAAATAAATTATTAAAAATAATGTGAAATCCTAGATTTTTTATTGTTCCCTTCCAAGAATTATCAAGCATATGAAATTAGAATTTAACTGAAATTAATTGGGAGATTAGTAACTAATCCTAAATTATTGCGCATACATCAGGAACATACGACTGTTATTCTTAGCATGGGCATTTTATTAAACTATCTTCTAGGTATGGGTGAAAAATAAGTTACAAAATTTCTTTTTAAAAAAAAATGATGCAATTTATGGAACTCGAAATCAGCCGATCCAAGCTGTGAAACATATTAAATCTGTCTGTTAAAGAAAATAATATCTAAAAAAAGTAGTAACTTAACTTGGTATTTTTTTAGATCTTATTTTCCTTATAGACTTATTTAATATTTGCTGCACGGCTTGCAAGGAAAATTAGGAAAATTTTGATCAGGTATTACTTTTTCAGTAAAATTACTAAATTTCTTGGCTTCTGTTCCGTAGGGCAAAAAGTTTACCTTATTTCGAGAAGCCTCTATCAATTCTTACGTCTCTCTCATTTTTTTAAAACTATGATACCACATTCAGTTTCTCGATTTTTTTTCTTTTGATTTTTTAACATAACCTTTAAGTAAAGTTAATGAAAATTACTTCATAAATAAGAATTATGAAACGACTATAAGGGAAATACCGTAGAAAGGATTTATTTTAAATAAAAAAAAGTTATTTGTTTATCTGAATATTTTTTTAATCTTTCTATTTTAGCTAATTACTAAAATTCTATTTTGATGAACATTGGAAATATAATTGAAATCAAAATATGTTAATGATCATTTATCTATAACATTCAACTCTCACAACAACTGCTTTTGTTGAGCGAGCAGATTTTGTTCTATGTATATAATGGTTCCCTAATATGTAATAAAAATGTTCCGTAAGTATAGCAACAAGAAATCGGCAAGTAAGTCTATATGATCATCCAGTTGAATTTAATGAGGAAAAAAAGACCGTTGATTTTATTATTTATTTACAAACACTAATAAAGAATTATTTTTTCTGGTTAGAAAGCAAATCCAAAAAAATTTTCTTGGAAAGAAAAAAAAAACTGAATGATCTACTAAACACTAACTGTATCAGATATAAATATTTGAATAAAGTATTTTGATAAATAAATCTTAAATTATGAAGTATGTGAAGTAACAAATCACAAAATGTATGAAGTATAGTTGGTTTTAGTAAACATTTTGTCCTCCGAAAGTGAAAAACCTTCGGAAGAATTGTGAAAATTAACATGTTTGCTTGTTCTTAATTTCAAAATATCTCTGATTATAAATCAAGTTATTGCCCTGAAGTTTGGAACCAAGGAAATCAGAAAAAAAAAAAATCATTTAGAATATTTCGTAAATTTAAATTATGGAGTTTTTTTTCCACAAGTTTAAATATTTGAAAGATACAAATTTGTAGAAAAAAACATCTTCTCTTGTAGTATCTCATTAAGCATTATATTTGTCTAAAGAATTAAAAATTTATATTTAAAAAATTAATAGGAATTCGGTCGAATTTAAGTGAATTTAATCACGATTCAGGAAAATTATATTCACTAGAAAGAGGCGATTAATGAATTGGGAAACATTTAATTAGGATACTCTAAAAGAAAATAAAAAATGATTACCTTTTTATTGTTATTTTTTATATTCGCTATTGTAGCTACAAAAGTAATCAGAAAAAAAAACTTTCATCAGTTTAATTATTCGGCTATTTAAAGACTATGAGAAAGCAATGATACTAACTAACATATTTCTTCTATCTATATGAAATAACGATTACAAAATAATCTTAATTTTTGTTCCTGGATTTTCTTTTGAGATGTAAGTGGTGTTTTCGATTACCTCTAATAAACATCATCTCGAAAGATTACTAACAGTTTTATAATGCAATGAAAACTTATTTTTAATTCATGTTTATATGATAATAACAATATTAAATCTAGAAATAAAATAATACACTGTTGTCCAAAAGTTTTAAATCTAGAAAAACATAACATTCTATTGTTAATCTTTCATATCAAATGAACAATTAAAAATTAACTTTTTAATAACCTACTTTATGATTTAAAATACCCATTTTATGTTTTATAATATAAAGAAATATTCAGATTTATGCATTTTTTTCAATTTTTCTCACACGGCTGGGAGAATTGTTTTTGCAATTTGATTATGTAAATGATTATATTTAAAAAGGCTAAAAGAATTTTTTTCACACACTTAATACCTCAATTAAATTAGTATTGCTGGCTTCATTTTTTATAACAAACTGCTATTTGAATAATTTATATTCTTACTTTAGACGTTTATAAAAGCTAATCCAAAAGTTAAACTTTGAAGTTACTTGGCAAAAACAGAAATGTTAAGCTTTTACTTAACTTTTCTTCATTTAATGAAAAAAAATTAATAATTTTCTTTATAAATAATGCAAACTATATATCAAATTTTCTTCATCGGAACAGGTATTATATATATATATATATATATATATATATATATATATATATATATATATATATATATGATTCAAAAATTAAACTAAATTTCACTTTGGCATACTATATTTTCTGTATTAAATAATCGACGTTCATCTGTAATATGTGATATATCCAGTAATTTGAACTTTGCTGTTAGCTTCTAACTGTTTAACAATTTTTCATTAATTTTAATTGCATTAATTTATAATATTAATTTATTATTTGATAAGAGTTGTCTGCATCATTGACTATATTAATATTAAATATAATTATTTATTTAATTTAAAACTGAGTTTAATATATTGGAACTCTATTTCTTTGATTTGTTTTATTTCTAACTGAATTTAATAGAAAGAAGTTTATTTCTTTGATTAAAACTTATCAACAAAGTATTTTAAAAATCTAATACGGTTAAATTGGTTGATTCATTTGAAGTTAAAACAAAGTTGTGGCAGAATATGGAAGATAAATTATTTACTTGGATTCTTTTTGCATTAAAAACAATAAAATTCGAAACATATAGTTGACGCTGCCATCTGCCGATAGAAAAATCAAAATAAAAATTCTTAACGAAATATTAAACACTAAAATCCCAATAAATTAATTATGTATAAATATTTTTTTCATTAGAAAGGAAAACTATCCGAATTGTAAAATAAACAATAGTTAATTTTGAACATGCTTAAATTTTTTTCTCTCTCAATTGAACAGATTGTTTTCTTTAGGAAGAAATATATTTTTGATTTCAGCAGACTAGTATAAATTAAGAAAGGAAGGAAAAACATAAATACAATAGATTTTGGTAGAATTAAAAGTATGATATAAAAAACGTAATCATTCTTTCCTTTATTTTCGTGTATAGTCCCTTAATTAATCATAAGGATGATGTTCATTTAGAGTAGAAAGCTTTTTATTACAGTTATTTAATTTATAAAAAAGTTGAAGTTATAATTATAAAATTGGTGCAAATAGAAAAAGTCGTATATGTTTCACATAGCGTTTTAAGACGTTTTTAGAAAGGTCTTGTTGGAAAGGTATTTTTAGAACAATACCTTGGAATTGGCATAGTTAATTCAATTAAGGAGACATACATCAGGAAAAGGAAGCCGTGTAAAAGTATTCAAAATTTATTTCATTTTTGAATGGAGGTTTTCAATAAAAATTTTTGGTTTTAGCATGTAGAGAATCAGCAAATAATTATAAAAAAAAAATATGAATCTCATAAGTTAAAGGGAAGTTTGAGTTCAAATGACTAGAAAATAATTACAGAAAGTGTTAATGCCTTTTAAAAACAATTTAGATAGAATTTTTTTAAAAAGAAAAGAAAAACTTTGGTATAAGAATACCTTATAATAACTTATTATTTGAAAAGTGAAATATCTTCTGTTATTTTTGAACTTAATCTTTTTTCAAAATGTCGCATAAAGAAGCTGTGGATTAAAGGATATATATTTTGGAAAACGTTTTGAAATGCATTTTATCAAAATTTCCATTTAAAAACATTTGGACGTGCATTCTATCAAAATTTCTAAATGCAAAATAGACAATATTATAAATCGGAAAGAGAAAATAATTATCCATCATCATTTCTAAATGAAAAGAAGACTCCAAATGGGTAGTCATAAATAATACATACTATTCAAATATTCCTGAAGTGAATTCTTTAATAATAAATATAAAAAAAGGAAATCCACCAATGCAGAAAGCAGTAGCAAATTAAATATATCTGTAACAACAGTAAATAAAAAATAAGCCATGAGGTACTGATAAAAAAAGTTATAAAATGTATATTCACGACCTTTTTGCCGAAACATATGACTCAAGGCAGAACAGTTTATGGAATTCACTATGAAAATTATTTAATAGGGCATAAATGGAAACTTGTAATGAGCTTTGATGAAATATGGATATTCCTAATGACTGCAACAGGAATAGGCTTATTTGCTATCAAAAGTGAAGAGAAAAAAATGTATTAACTTGAGTTCATGAGCACAAAAGAAGTTTCAATAAGGAATTTATAAATGACATAGGATTTTTCTACAACAGAAAACTAAAATTCAGAATTGTAGATAAATGCTTAAATCAAATCTCTGTGCTATCAAAAGAAATATTTAAATCCGAACATCATCAAGCTATAAGTCATATTTCAAAAAAATATCACAGCATTTTTGGAAAAAATGGAGATTGATGTAGATAGTGCATATAAACCTTTCCAACATATTTTTCTGATGTTTTATCTATGAATTATTGTGTATTTTATCTGTTGAAAAGAACCCTTTCTGTACGCAAACTTATCACAAGTGTGGAAGTTGGGAAAATAGTTGGAAGAATAAAAAAGCAGTATAATTGAAAATTAAAAAAAAAAACTTTTTGGTAATTATAATGCCAACTTATACTCAGAAAAAAAGCTGTGAGATTAAACATTTACACTTTAAATATTTATTAAACGATCCGAAAAATTTCTAAAAAATGTAGTAACACCTTCTGCATTTAACGCGGATAAATGTATATGTAAGCATAAAATAACAGACTTCAATTGTATCATGAGTTACTATTTGATTGCATTTCGATTCCTGATGCTCACGTTTCTTGGATTCTCAATGGAAGCACTCTTTTTCGATCCAAATAGAAATTTAAATAGCATCGATAACTGTAATTATATCTCTCTTTAAACCTGTATATTTAAATATCATTTAGAACTTAACCGTAGTTCACAGAGGAAATTGTTAGAGTTTAAATTCAATTGATTTTCTAATGCATAACTTATCAAAGATTCTTTTCAACGAAGTATTTCTAAGCAAAGGAATTAAAAAAGAGGCAAAAATCATGTAATAATCATATTATTTTTTTATTATTGTGTGCATGCAATATGGTAGATTATTCTATTGAAGCCCAGAAAAATTATTCAAATCAATCCATAAATTCAACCTAAATGATTTCTGACACTTTAAGCAACACCGAGTTTACAGAAGAAAAGAAAAAGCATAGTCTGTAGATGTCTTCTTATTCAGTAGTAAATCCAAAATTCCCTAATCAGATAAATGAAATTAGGCATGTAGTTGTAGAGAAGGTTTACATAGTAGGCAAATTAGTGTGATTCTTCATAAACAGATACTTCATTATCTTCATTTTTTTCCTTAAAAAAAGAAAAAGAGAAAGAAAGAAGGGATAGCTAAACATATTCTTTTTACTTAATGTATTCAGTGAATCCATGCACGCTTTATAGATTTACTGACTAATTAACAATCTAAGATTTAATTTTAAGCAATCAACATTTCTTCTAAGCAAATTATTTATGTTATCAAAGTTATATGATAATTTTTTAAAGGTTATAAAAATCATATTGAAAAGGGAATGAACTCAATCTATTTAAAATGATAATTGTTTTAAGATGGCATAAAATTATTTTTTTTTTAGTGTAATATTTTGCCGAAAACATTAAAGAAGTCAAATTTAATCACATCAGCTTTAATTCGTGTTAATGAAATGATATTTCAAAATGACTAATATACAGAATTATCGAGCATTATAAATGATATCTTTATTTTGAAAACACGTTAAAATCGAGTAGAAAAATCATATAAAAAAAATTCCTGATAAAAGGCAAAGAAATTTCTTTTTAATAAAGTTAAAGAACCTGTTTAATAATTCATACTTATTTTCAAATTTTTTAAAGTTAGTTTTTCGGTTTTAATTTTATATGATATCATCTGATAATAATCTGGTATATTTCGATATTCGAAAAAGAATTATTTTTATCAATTATTACGACATTTCAGGATTTTTTTCTTTACATATTATCTGTAAGATTATATAGATAAAAGTATTTTTTGATATCATTACTTTTTCTTTCTTACTATTTCATTTCGTTTAACAATGAACAATCTTTAAGAAGAAATTTTATCACTGCTTTTCAGTCTGAAGATATTCTTAATTTATTGAATTTTATCATTTCCTTTTTGGTTTTATAATCACTTATAGCATTTCAACCACGACAAGATTTATTGTGTCACTATTTGGTTTGCCATACATAATTAGCTGAATAATCTACAAAATCTCCTTCGGCCTTAAAAGATCTTAATGATGTGCCATTTAGTTTAATAACAGCATTGTGAATAGTTTCAGTAGCACACGTGTTCATTGTGTTGACAAATTGACTTATAATTCGTGAAGTAATGGAAAAATTAAAGTCTTCTAATGACTACATCCTTATCTTACTTTCTGTTACTTTAACCCTAAAAATTTAGTTTGTTTATGAGATGATAAATTTTGTCATTTAAATTCAAAGATTGAAACAAAAGGTGAGTAAAAAATTCGGTTCAATCTAGATTTTGGAGTAAAGTGTACACGTCATAATTGTTACGGGGAAAAATACGAAAAAAAAAATCCTTAGAATTCCATTAGTCATCTATTTATAGAAAAACAGCGTGCATAATCCTTAAAGTTTATTTCTTGTTCTTTTTTAATACTTTTGTGTTTTTAGAAGGGTTTTTTTTTCATAAATATTCCACAAGACTGACTTATCTGCTGCATTACAATAATAACCTAATGATGCAATAAATGCTTCCAAACAGTTTTAATGTTGTAAAATTTAAACGTGACTTTACTATTATTGCACAGAAAGTCCAAAATTACATTTGTAAGGAAAGGGAATAACGTTTTCTGCTAATATACTATTAATTTTCAGAGAATTATTAAATTTTTTATAAATTAAAAATAACAATATATAAAGTCAAACTGGAAACACATAAAAAATGGATATATATAATCAAATATGTAAGATAAATTGTTTTTTTCCTTACATTTCTTCAAAATATTCCACAAAAAAAGAATTATTTTTCTTTTCTCCCCCCCCCCCCAAAAAAAAGAGTTTAAAAGATATGGAATCAGAAAAATTATCTTAAGAAATATTTTTTCCTTTTTTTTTTTTCTTTTTTATCTGATGGTTTTAAAGTATTACATAGTAAACATTTTAAAAACCTTTAGTATCCATATCTTTCACAAACGTACTTGTGCACTAATAATAAGAATCGTGAATGCCACAGAAAGACATAAAATGTCATAACAGTCATAGTTGTGCACCTAAGGATTAAACTTGTGCTCATAACTCCCCTTCCCAAAATATAAACTTTGGTGGTTATTAGCGATTTCAGTTTTAATTAGCTTTATTTTAATTAATTTATCTTTTGCTTAAGAATGGAGTTAGGGGTTAAAAATGTAATGGATTCGATTGGGTGAACAAATTAGCTTATTGACATATTTCTACATTAACAATTCATTTAAATCAAAATTACTAGGGAATACGCTATGCATAGGCAAAGTATAATACAACAGAAAAATACTTGATACTGATCTGAAATGATCTAAAGATCATAAGCTGTTTAAATTAATTTTCCTTTTAATTTATATTTACCATTTCCGTATTTTCATAGTATTATTAAACCTTTTTTAATAATCGAAAAAATAAAATAAAAGACAGAAAATTGAATGAGGAAATTATAGCATAGATTCACTAAATTGTAATGAAATAAAAAAAAATTGCAAGGTTAATAGATTATCAATATTCCAATTAGAAATCTCATTTGTTTGCAGTTTCTAAGTGATAAACCATTCGTAAATGAAAAGATTGTATCTAATAACCAGAAAATCATCAATTTTTACCTTTTATTAGAATGAGAATTTTTTAACTGCCACGAATTCAAAGTACTTTCAGATCATACACGTCATTTTTGCTAGCTTACTTTAAGCGTTATTCCTATGTCTTTGGAAAACGTAAAAGCCTTTTTATAAATACTAGACAGAACCATAATTCTCGTACATATTTAAAAGTTATAAAAAGATTCATTTGTTCCTTACGATCCAAGAACAAGATATCCAGCATAGTTCATATTTTAATGATATGCTTTTTTTCCCGAGTCCTTTATTAGGCATTATGGTCACTAATAACAGGGTAATTTTCAGCATTAGATACTGTGTTGTTTCATCTAATTGTATCGCTCCATTTATCATTAGGCTAATTCCAAAGGCGACCTGAAAAAGAAAAAGAAAAATTAATGGTTTGAAGGAGAAAGTTTTTCTTATGCATCAATTCAATTCTCATGAGAAAAAAATGATGTAAAAGTAATGTTTTTTTCTTCCTTTATCAGTCTGATTACTTAACATTTTATGTTATTCAAAGAAACAACTTTTTTTAAATAAAAATAGTTCGTGGAAGCGTGTCACTTTAAATATTAAATATCCGCTTCAAAAATGACATTATGACTGATTTTTTTTGTCTTCTATTAAATAAATTCTTCAAACTTTAATCCTTCATTTACATTCATTAAAATTCGACACTGGAAGCAGTTAATGACTACGTCATATATAAGTTTATAAATATTGCAAACCAGTGGAGTGGTATCCCTCAAAACTTTCTCGCAGACTCTTTTAACAAAGATGTTATCTCAAAGAACGCCTTGAATAAATATGGCGTACAAAAGTTACAAAATATGAGCTTTTGGCGGAACTTTAACATTTTTATTGAATTTTTCATATGATCCCCGGCGAAGGTTTTGGCAATTAATACTTGGTATGCAATTAATAGTATCCCCAAATTGAATTCATATTTTGGCTTGTATCTCGCAATTCATTGAAAAAAAATTTGGCATATAACTACATTAGCAATTACAAAATCACATACTAAATTTCACATATTCAGACATTTGCGTATTTGAGTAACTG
Source organism: Argiope trifasciata (assembly GCA_026543055.1). Taxonomy (NCBI): domain Eukaryota; kingdom Metazoa; phylum Arthropoda; class Arachnida; order Araneae; family Araneidae; genus Argiope; species Argiope trifasciata. The sequence goes on along the minus strand of JAPMOQ010027620.1, from coordinate 2,283,346 downwards.
TATTCACATGTTTCTGAAAGTACAGACTGACAGAAATTTAACATTTGATAATTAAGAGATGATGATTATAAATTTAAATAATGGCATAATAATCTATTAAGCTCTGTTCATTTTGTTGTTATAGTGTTAAATCATATTTGGACAACTGGAAACGGATTTTGCTTTAAATTTGACAATTCTACAATTTTATGTAAAGTCCGGATACAAAACTTGTTCTGTCTAATTCTGTCTAATTATCTTTGTCATTAACAAAGCATAACGCCATCCTGTGCCCTTTTACCTATAGCACTAGTTTATCTAACAAGTTGGATGAGCACAAGATGGAAGGAAGAAAAAGAAAAGAAAAATAAATAAAGGAAAATATAGAATAACAGTAGTCATTCTGGAGACTGTGTTTTGATTTTCTTCTTGAGAATTGCACTTTTGAGCGAATAAATTAATTAATTTTATCAAGTGTCATCTTGGTCTCTGTTATTGCGTAATCTTTAAGAGGTCTTGGCATTTATGAATATGATTTAATATGCGGTGGATCTTGCCGCTTGAGAGGGTATTTGATGCAACTCCCCTGTACCATTCTTCCTCGGGACTTGGTTCTAGCTTCCTCATGTGCCATGAGAGAGTCAGGAAACATTCGGTGGCAAAGAGAATCGGGAATCCAACCTCCACACAATTGCAGTAAGGAAAGGTAGCCAGATGGAATCTGTGTTGGTATATCGGGAATGGACAGAATTCAGCCTCTTTCTAAAGGCGGACAGACAGGCTTAAAGTCAGAAATGTGTCTCACGAACTTAGGGAGGTCTAAAACATAAAGATTCGTGAAATTCGAATTTTTCGACGATAGCAATAACTATATATTTCGCACGTGTAAAAGTAATTGTCAGCCAGTCTTTAGAAATAATACCCATAATCATGAATTTTCTTCATGATTAATAATTATTGCAATCATTAACCATGAATATTAAAAAAATTATTATTTAAGATCACAATTAATAATCATAGTAATTAATAATTGCATTTAATTGAACGTTATTCGTTTTATCAACAAGGAATATCGTTGATTTTGGGATTCATTCATTTCTACATAATAATGTTTAATATCCTGAACAATATCAATTTGAGTTTTACAGGGAATAACAACATAAACATGAATTTGATTTTATATAGAGCCATTCATAAACAATTTTTTATTTTTATTCTACACAAACAATTTTGTCTTCATAAAATAAAATTTTCCTCCCGTTTAAATGTAAATAAACTTGCAGTTAAGACTTAACTTTGTACGGTTATTGGAAAAAAATCTTGTATCACTTAATTTATAATGTCTGTTATATATTAAGATGAAATAGCTTGAATATAATTTATATTAAAAAAATGGATACAGCTTATTAGGAAGTGAAATTCTTTTAAGCATTATTAATTTTAAAGAGCTATTCTATGATAAATTGTCATTAATTTTATGATACAATATTAATTATATGATACAATTGTCATTAATATTATTCCGAATTACATCTGAATTATCACTTGCTACATCTCAGACTGAAAAGCATATATTTAGGATTTAATATGTTACATTAAAATATATTATCTTTTAAGCAAGAGCACCTTTTCTACGTTTTCCAAGAGCTTAAAACAATGTATGAATGAGAGATGTAAAACTAAAATAATAATAATAATTTTGGTAATTATATATTTAATACACAGATGGAAAAAAAATCCCAACACTAGGAAGGAGCTGTGCTAGATAAACGAATTTAGTAGGCGTGTTTATACATCTGAAAGATGACGTCGATTCAAATTTAGAGCAACGCGCGTAAGTGCGACACTATGAACATGCAAATGAGGTTTGCATTAAATAAGCGCTGTAAGGCTCGTGATCATTATTTACAGTTGAGATTTGACGTAGTGGGTTAATGTTAATCAAGGATGCCTCTGAGAAGACGAAGAAGCCATTATCAACAGCTCACTGAGTTTGAACGAGGTCGTGTTGTAGGGCTACGAGAAGGTGGGTTTTCTTTCCACGATATTGCTGAAAGACTTGGCAGGAATGTATCCACTGTGCATGAGTATTGGCGGCAGTGGTCAAGTGAAGGTACTGCCTCAAGAAGACCAGGTTCCGGGCGGCCACGTGGTACTACTGAGAGGGAAGACCGTCGTATTCGGCGTATGGCTGTGGCTAATCGTACTGCGTCTGCAACTGAAATTCGAGCTGCAGTTGGCACCACAGTGACACAACGAACTGTTACAAATCGGTTACTTCAAGGACAGCTCCGAGCCAGACGCCTTGTACAGTGCATTCCACTGACTCCAAACCACTGCCGTTTGCGACGTGAGTGGTGTCAAGCTAGAGCTCATTGGAGGACGGAGTGGAGATCTGTTGTGTTTTCTGATGAAAGCCGGTTCTGCCTTGGTCGCAGTGATAGCCGTTTGTTGGTTAGAAGGAGGCCAGGTGAACGCCTGCTAGTGACCTGTCTGCGGCCTAGACACACAGGGCCTACTCCTGGAGTTATGGTTTGGGGAACAATTTCGTGTGACAGCAGGAGCACTCTCGTGGTTATCCCACGCACCCTGACTGCAAATTTGTACGTCAGTCTAGTGATACAACCTGTTGTGCTGCCATTCATGAACAGCATTCAAGGGGGTGTTTTCCAACAGGATAACGCTCGCCCTCATACCGCTGTTGTAACCCAACAGCCTCTACAGAGTGTCGACATGTTGCCTTGGCCTGCTAGATCACCAGATCTTTCTCCAATCGAGCATGTATGTTACATCATTAGACGACAACTCCAGCGTCATCCACAACCAGCATTAACCGTCCCTGCATTGACCGCCCAAGGGCAACAGGCATGGAGCTCCATCCCACAAACTGATATCCGACACTTGTTCGACACAATGCATGCACGTTTGCATGCTTGCATTCAAAATTCTGGCGGTTACACCGGTTACTAATGTACCAACATTTCACATTTGAAATGGCTCTTCGCGCCAATCTGTGATCTTGAAACTTTAATCAATTAAATATGTTACCTAGACAAATGTATTCCTAAAATTTCATTACTGTACAATAATTTTTTCTTGATGTTGGGATTCTTTTTCCATCAGTTTATTATAATGCTAAATTTCTTTTTAAAACTATAATTTTAAACAATATAAATAATTTTTTATATAAGAAATTATAATTTTTGTACAAAAAGCCACATCTAAGTATTAAAATTGAAATTAATCTTAAATTTTGGAAATACAGTATCTTTATTTCTTAGTTTGAGTGTAAATTATTTTGTCTACTTGGGCACGCAGGCAAGCGTTTAGTGAAAAAAAAAATAACACTCTTCTTACGTGTGGATTATCTGTATTTATTATGGCTTTAGGTATCGAATTAAGTTCATTGATTGTTTTTCCCGCTAATATTTTGACAAACAAAATAGGTTCTAAATTTTTCAGTAGAATCCAATGGATCGCTACAGTAAACAAGATGGTATAATATTTTTCTTGTCTCTTTATCATCGTTTAAATTAGCACCAAGTTTTTTAACTTTTATAATCTATTAGTAGTAAATAATTCTGAAGTCATAATTTCAATTTCACTTCTCATTGAGTCCTCGAAATTCCAAAAATTTCCTTCTCATCTAATATTAAAAGGAATTCAAAATTTCTTTATTATCAATGGTAACCTATAATAAAGTTTTGCTCCTTTGAGTTGTAGAAGTTCTTTGCAATTATAATGATTACTGATGCATTTGGACTGTAATGTACTGATGTGTAAAAGAGAAAAGTATAACAAAATTGCTTTAGTGCAAATGACTTTAAAATTTTTTTTAAATACCATTGTAAAGTATTATATAGAACGTATCAAGTTTTTATATCACTCATCACATGGAACACAACATAATAATTTTAAAAAATTACATGTTAATGTCTGCTGTTCTGTAAAATTCTTTGCTAAATACTCATATATCCAAAATTCCCAATCATTAAGAATCAATTGTATACTGGTATACTAAAATACACATTTTTACGATTCCTCTCCTTCGGAAAAGGCGATTTATTATTTTTAATTATGTAGAAACTAATATGTATAATTTATGATTTATCTATACTTATAATAAAGCTCAATGTGTGTGTGTCTGTGTGCGTGCGTGTGTGTGTGTGTATGTGTGTGTGTTGGCGCTCTACAGGCCAGACCGTTGGACCTACAGCTACCAAATTTGGTACATGTATACCTTGGAGGTCGGGAATGTGCACTTCGGAGCCCTTTTTTCGAATTTTTAATTAGAATTTGAATTAATTAAAATTTAAGCGAAATTTCGACGTTTTTCCGTTATAACTTCCGAAAATATTATTGCACAAACATGATTTTTACATCAATTTAAAGATAAAAAAATTAGCTTTCTAACGGTATCAGTTTTTTTTAATTTATAACGTAAGCTTCTATTTTTAACGAATTTTTAAAGAAATATTTTAACCATGTTTTTATCACGTGACAGGATAAAATAAAAGAATGCCGGAAGTTCGAATAAAAAAAACTATCATCGCAAAATAAATCTAAAGAAATGCAACTTTTAACACGTGACTGGATAAAATAAAAGAAATATAAAATGTGATATTTTCTAAAAAAATAAATGCAAAGCAAAGGATTGTATGATCGTTTGAAATATCTAAATAATTACTTCAATAAATCTTCTTTACGGTAAACCTGATCGAATATAGACAGGATATGCATTGGAATCCGACTTAAAGGGATATTTCTATTACCTTTTGCAATATGTGTATCATTAATTCAATATTTTTTTTTCATTATAAAATGTGATAGTTTCTAAAAAAATAAATGCAAAGCTAAAGTTTCTATAAAATCTGCAAGAGCACGTCAAAGGGAAAAAATTAGCTTTTATCACCGTGTTGCCATCATTTTGACGGAAGTTCAAATAAAAAAAATAAAAAAACTATCATCGCAAATTAAATCGGAAGAAATGCAACTTTTAGCACGTGACTGGATAAAATAAAATAAATATAAAATGTGATATTTTCTTTAAAAAATGCAAGGCAAAGGATTCTATGATCGTTTGCAATATTTAAATCATTAATTGAATAAATTATCTTTATTTTTACAGGATATGCATTCAAATTCCTTTCCAATGGCCAATTGGTAAAATATTATTAATAGGCTTATATATTGTTTAATACTATTAATTTGATCTAAATGAAGTAAATAATTACATTTTATGGAGTTTGAGTTAAACAATGCATTTATGAATAATGACTTTTAGATTTCTTCATACTTTGCTCTGTGACCCATATTTTACAAAATATTTTTATTAATATTTTAAATAAAAGTTGCTACATCAGTCTTCTAAATTAATCATTAAAACTGACTGATTTATAAAATTAAAGAATATTATTAGGAAAACGCTTTCTTTTAGAACTTTCCGTCCATCATCTTAAAGATAATATTAATTTCAGGCCAATCAATGCCCGGAGTTACTTCAAGGCTAATGAATATGTGATTTAATTGAAAATGTTAGAACCCATTACTCATGGCGAACCAGCTGGTCGTCAAAGACGGCTAGTAATTTATAATTTTTGTAATATATAAATGTTTTATATTTTATTTTAAACTAGCAGTTTACAATTTGACTTCACCTTTACCTCTTGGTTTTAAATGAATATATGAAAAAAAGACAACAAAACTTTTTGTATGTGAACAAACAACGAAATACAAACCATTGAGCTTGACAACATAAAGAAATATTCAAATGTTTTTCTATACGTGAAAATAAATTTAACAAATATTATTGAAAGTAATTTTCAAATCCATTCTTTTATGAATATAAAATACAAAATTAGAATTTTTTTTAGTTATTTTTTATTTTTTGATTATGTAAATATTTTCCTCAATCCATAATTAAACCAATAGGTTAGTAGGACTTAGTTTCACTAATGGTAATTTAAGTCAGAAAAAAATTAAAATAGTATACTGACGAATCGAAGGAAAAATAGTTAGCCTGAATTTAATTTAGTAGAGATAGCCTCTTTTTGCTCTAATTTTATGAAAAATCTGTCATGTTTGAACGATGTGCTAATATTTTGATTTGTGAAAATATCTTTTACTAGCAAATAGCATATAATGGGGAGAGTTGTGCTGCCTTTTTAAAATTTAATACATATTTATATTCTGAAAAATTAGGGCTTCTTATATGAAACTGAAAACTAAACAATTACAAAAATCTTTTATCTTGTATTATTTATTAATCTAAAACTGACCACTAAAGTAGACATTAATTTTAGGAAAATGAATAATTTTATTAATAAGAAATAACTGTAGTTTAGGAAGAATTACAATAAAAATTGGTAATCCATTAAATAATTATTGGTCTTTGATGGAATAGCTACACAATAACCTAGGCATCATCTTTTAAAAAAGTGTTCTTTTCGCGTTTTTTTATGTCTGAAATAACCTTGCTACTCGAAATTTCACTACATTTCATTTTATATCAAATGGCAAAGAAAATCTGCAAATTATTTACAGATTATATATTAGTTAAAATTAGGGTAGAAATTACAGTAATTTTTAAATATATTTCTTGAGGTTTTATAAACAAAATAATTCATTTACTATATACTTTTGGAGGATTCTGTAACTTCAAAACTATATTCCGGATATGGAATTACGAATGCAGTAAACGAAATCAAAAATAGATTTGCCTCTTGAATTCAAAATATCAATATCTAAGTACTACTAACACTTTGCACTAATTTTTATTCTAATATAATCAAGCGTATAAAATAATCAAGCATATTAAAGAATGTATTCTTTAACTTCACTGCAACAATATCAAAATGATTTTGCAGTTCATTAATTTTAATTTATTCCTTATTTTAATACCACCAATGATGAATATTTACCCCATATAAAGAAAAAGATCAATTGGTGATATTACATTTTATAAAACAATTTGTTGCCTGTAAATTGTTTTAAGAATCTTTTCATCAGGAATTACTTCTACAATTGATAAACATGAAAGAGTACATTTTTTTAGTCTGTAATTCTATTGTACTTGAAAAAAATAAATTGCGTTTGGGAATTCAGCGTCTTATGAATAAGCATTATTTTTAATGGTATAAATCATATATTTTGATATCAAATAAAAGTATTTTAGATAGGAAAGTTTAAATGTTGATCATTTTCCATGAAATATAGCTCCAAACTCTTTATTACATTTACGTTTATATCAGCATTTTAAATTGAAATTAACTTATTAAATTCTTTTGTTCCTTTTACTAAAAATTGATTCATTAACTAACAAGAGATTATTTATTAAATATTCAAATTACATTAAATATTTTCTACATTACATTTATTATTTTTATATCATATGCCTCATTTGAAGCTTTATCAAAATTTATTATTATTTGGCCACTTTTAAACTGGATGCTAAAAAATAATAAGTAATTTTAATGCGTTTGTTGAAAAGCTAACAGGATGTTTTTTAAAAATATTTTAATTAGGTTTAAATTTTTTTTAATTTCTCAGTTTTAAGTCCGAGTTTTAATTGTATAAAATTTTTATGGTTTTTTTTATGCCGTGATTTATTTTTAAGTAATGATTACGAATAAAATAAGGCGTCTGTAATGTTTCAACTGATAATGATACTTTTGGGGAATAGACTGATTTCTTCAGTTTAAGGAATTCAAATATGATATGTGAACATTAAAACATCTACTTAATAGCCTTTAAAAGATTTTGTTCCCATTAATTAAATTCAAAATATAAATTTTTTCCAAAATTGTACTAATTTAAATTATTAACTAAAACCTTCCCATTTTTAGGTTTTAAATATTTTTTAAAAGTCATTTAGATGATTTGAAAATAATCTTTTAGTTATTTATTCATACTTTCTTTTAAAATTTTTATTCCGATGACTCTTTTTTGACTCAATAAGAAAACAGAAAATTCAATAAACAATTAATTATTTCAATCAATCAGACCTGAAGAAATCCGTTATACGTAACAACATTTGATAGTTTTTATAAAAATTTATTTTATAATTGATTAAAAAATTAAGAACTGGTTCAAGATATTCATTGAATTTAAACAAGTATTTTACAATTAATATAACTGAATGATTTGCATACGGAAGCAATTAGTTAAATATGCATGTTACCTAATCATGGTATCATTAATTACATGAATTTTTTTAACTACCAGCATAGTGAACTATTAAACTATCACTTAAATTAAGCCAAATGGTTTACATAACAACATAAGCCAGTTTACAAGAGCAAACGAACCACATAAGCCAGATAACATCAATTATTATGTTAAAATCTTTTTCGAACAGGATTAAATCATTGTTATTAATGACATATTATATTTTCACCAGATAAAAAGTTATTTGAACAATCGACAATTAAGAACTTTCGTCTCGAACGCTATATGTATCTGAAGGTTGTCTTGATTGTAGAAGAGGTCACACTGGAAGTTTCCAGTCATTAAGTACGTCCAGCAACTCGTTCTGAAATGCTGCGTATTCCTTGATCTCCTTGAATTTCCCCCCACTTCATGTCACCACGGTATAGGAGATCCAAAATGAACATTCCAAAGTAAACATAGTAATATCCCACAACAAGTTTTTATTTATCTTTTTATTATTTTTGTTTGAGGTACTTTAAAATAAGGTCATCGATGGACGTGCAGCTCTAGTGCGACGTTCGTTTTCTTCTTGGCAGGAATTTTAGCCCCGAGGATTCCTCTTGTCGAGTGCTGAAATCAAGGTAAACGGGAAAGCATGGCACAAAGAGTAGTTGGTTGGTGATCCCAGATAAGAGTTTTGGATTGGCACGAATTTTGGTTATGGCGACGCTAAGAAAGTTCTAGAATGAATTATTGCTTCTTTTTACGGAATGATCTTTAACTTTCTCTTACGTAATACAAAAACATAAATTAATTGATTAAAAATAATTTTTGTCACGCATAAAAATATAATAATGTGAATGGAACTGACAAGAACATACAAGACTTTTCTCGCGAATAAATTTTATTAATTTGTATTTACTTTCTTGTTTACAAAAAGAAACTTTTGGATTGATTCATCAAGGAATTAGATCTTGAGAATTTTGACTACTTTTCACATTTCAAACATTTTAAAATTTAGAGAAGAAAAGTTCTGGAAAGCTCTCTATTAGCAGCATTGGAAGGACATAATCGTATGATTACTACCCCATTCCCTCCAATATTTAGTTTTAAAGAATATTTTATATTTAGTAGTTTATTCAATATAATTTATCAATTTTAATTTTTTAGTCTTCTAGAGGCGTAATGGATCAAAGATAAATGGCTTTATTTAAACCGTTTTTTCCTCTTTCCAGTACTGCACTCTCTTTTATAATAACAAATAATTTTCAGAATGCAGACATTTTTCTGATTTCCTTGGTGCAATTAATCTTTCTTAATAGTTTTTCTTCAATATTCTATACCTTCAAATATTTTCCCATTAAAATAGCCTTTTTTGTATAAGTATTTTTTTCTAATAGCCATCTGTTTGCATATATATCTTCATCATATATAATCCCCAACGATTTTACAATAGCCTTTCAATTCAGATTTTAGTAAAAAAATTTTTAAATATATTATTTGCACATACTGTGGAAAAATATATTGAAAAATAGTCAGAATTCTATACAGCTTTTTAACTTTTTTTTCTATTTTACGCTTTACTAGCTATTACCTACGACTTCGTTGGCGAGGAAATTTTGATGTTTAGATATGAGAACTGAAGGCCTGATCAGCAGTTGGCAGAGGGCTGTCTAAAATGGTCTGCGAGCAAAACGACAACTTCGCCCATCACCGCCTAATTGCCTCGGATGTCCTACGAGCTGTGATTTAACGCCTGTATACTCTCCCGTACTATTAATTTGCCCTGGTACAAAAGGATTCGCCAGCCACTGTTTTTGGTGAGGTTGCATGTTGAGGTATCTTCGCTTGCTAAATTAAGTGGCAATTTGTGAATGGAATGTGTAGTCCGGCCACCATTAAGCAAAATTGTAGCAATGCCAGCGTTATGCTCATTAAAATTGCAAACATATCTTCTAGCTATTTTCATAGCCATAGCTTTATTACTTCTCTTCGAAAGATTAGATTTCCGTTTTATGGGCATTTCTAAAATCTATCAAATAATGACAAATCAAAAAAATTAAAACTAACTTAAAATCGATGCATAAATGAAAAATATATAACTAACATAAATACAATTTAATAACAAAAATACACCACTAACCTAAAAGTTATTTTCATTGTATACCCTAGTAAAACAAAACATCAAATCAAGTCCGTGTTTCTTTAAAATCAAGTCATCTATTTTATTTATCTATCGAGATTGAGATAGCTATAACAGTATAATACACATAATTTTTAATTTAAATGAAAACACAGTTGTCAACAGTTGTTACAGTCTCAGTTCACACATGAATTTGACTTTCCTACTTAAGTTGAGGTAATGCAATGCAGATTAGAACTTTTTTATTTCCTATATTATGTTTTACTTTAATTTAAAAATACTTCAGTATGAATCCGAAATACCTATTAATTAACAAACTTTGATTTTAAACACATAAAAACATTAAGAAAATAAACATAATAGTTTGAAATAATCTGTCAAAATGATGCTAAGCATAACCTAATTATTGATAAAAAAAAAAAAAAAAAAACATGAGCCTTACTCATCTTTGGCGGGTTTTGGTCTCAGCTTTTTGGCGCGAATGTTAGTTTTTAATTAATAAAAAACTAACCATTCAATTAAGCGGAGTAAAAAGTAGCCCATGTTTTATTCCTGACTATAATCTATCTTTGTGCTAAATTTCATTAATTCCATCCAACCATTCTGGCGTGATTCAGTAACAAACATCCATCCAACCAAACATCCAAAATTTCACATTTATAGTTTTAATATGAATTATCTTTTATTCTATGGCATATGAACACATACTTCCAAAGTGAAAAAATGTATAAAATTACTTATAACAAAACATAAGCCAAAGTATTATAAACCCTATTTTTAGATACTAATATATTTTATAAGCTCATTGTTTTTTAAAAAATACACAGATTCATAGTTTCATTTATTCGCAATCACCTATAAATTTTATTAGTCTGTTACTGTTCAGGGCATACCCAAGGGTGTAGTTTGCTTCAATCTCAGTCATTAATAGATTTTATTAGTCCATTCCTATTCAAGAAATACGCAATAATATAATCTGTCTTAACTTGTGTGTGTATATATCTGTGTTTATTTTTTTATTCATTAAGAATTTTTAGAAAGTCAATCAAATTCATTTTCTTTTGACATTTCTTTCTGATATACAATATGTAATCTACCAGTTTTCTGGCAACATGGGCCTTAATATTTTTATAGTTATACTCTATTTCTAGATTTCGAAACTCAGAGCCACTGTCAATATCGAATATTCTGATTTTTTTTTTTTTTGAAACTTTGAAATTAAAAAAAAATTTCGATTTACTGTTTCCTGATTTAAAAAAGAATACTACCAGGACACATGAAACAATATTTCAACTACAGGTAAACTTACATTTTAAAAGGATTTACTTTTATTAACTGACATTAAAAAGCAGTAATAACTTCTGAAATATTTCAATTTATCCACAACTGTGTACAATGTACTCTTTGTGCTTTAACTTAGCTTATACTCTTTGTATGTTTGGCAAAAAAATAAAAAAATTTAAATCAAGGGCTTTTTTTTTGTTAGAATAGATAATTTTGTTGTGAAGGTTTTCTTTATGGAAATTACCGTCATTTACTTTGTTCAAGCAATAACTACAGTCTTCTAAAGAGTGACAAATAGTCGTAGTAAAAATAAATTGAATGAATGTAAATATAACTTTCCTGGGAAAGTATATAAAATACTAAGTGTATGTTTAATAATTCTTAAATTCTTCAATTTGAATCCAATATTTAATCTTACAATATTTTAAAAAACATGCTTGCGTCAGTGCCTGAAACATTATTTTATGCACAGGAAAATAAATTTTGAAACATTTATTTTTATATACCCTCTTTCCCTACTTTATTAACAGTAAATCATAGAGTCATGAGGTAAGGTATGTCTATGGAGTTTGAATCAAAGAAATAAAGATTAATAATCTCGACGCATTTTAATTAAATTTTGGTTGTTCAATACTTGTATTAGCAGATATTTGTTTGCCATGCTGTTCCATGCCGGACATTTTCTTCCAAATGCAAGACAAATAAGCGTTGCTTAAGCCTTCAGTCTATATAAAAGCTAAGTATGATTCCTGTCTTAATTGATAAATAACTGATCGAAAACCACTCCAACTATCAGAAACTGACACAACTTTCTTAATTATGAGTCTTCGATAGATTAAGGTTTGTTAAGTTAATGCAAATGGGATTAATCAACTGAAGAGCACGAAGAAAGTCCAAAAAGATAAAGGATTAAAATATTCAATATTCAAGGGCTCATAAACTTTGATTTTTATCTACAAACAATTGTTTGTATCTAATAAATTATTTATAAGAATAAATCCTTTTAAGAAAAACTGAAAGTCCTTTGAATCCGATTGTTCTTTTTGAATGACTATTTTACCAAAAAAGTGTAAGAAAAAAGGGTAAGAATGAACAATAAAAAATAACTGACTGAGTGCCGATTAACGATTATGACTTGCTTTGATTTCAAGAAAGATCTGAGAAGATAATATCATTTTGTCGTATATAATAGTAAATCATTCTCATTTTCACCTTACTTTTTCTTCCTAGTTAATTTAGATGCAGATATATTCTGTCTTTTTTCCATTCATACAGATTATTTTATTTTGAATTGGTAGCATATCTTTATGTTGAGATTGCAGCTTGAAAGTGGTAATCAGCTTTAATTTTTATGCTTAAATTTTTTAACGAATTTTCGTGTTAAAAAATTATTATTTATGTATGGAATCTAATTATTAAGAATTTAAGAAGTGTTATGAAGAATTAAGTACATTAATTAAATATTTTTCATTTAGAAATAAAATCTATTTCATTTGAATACTGTATCTTCTGAAAAGTTAACTTAATATTAATATTCTTGGAATAACTTCAACGGAAATGTAATACGTGGTTAACTATTACTAATATGTTGCAGATGTGCATGAGTCATAATATACAGAAATTTATTTCAATATTATATTTAATTATTATTTCAATTTATTTTACACATTTTTGCTTATCAATGCCGCTGAACAAGCATAATTCTAAGAGAAAGGTTTTAACAACATATTTTCTATTGTTGCTAATTTCTTATCAAAAATATTTTATAAATTAATCATATAATGATCTGATGGCTCGCTGAAAATATTATCTAGGTTCAATTTCTTGTAAATATCTTATCATTATACTCTTAATTTTCTGCCTCTCTACATTCATGATTCCTTCAATAAAGAATTTTCAAATATCAAACTATTACAGACATTAAGAATGTGTTAATCGAAAAACATTACATCTGTTCCGCATCATGAACATGAATCTTGTGAATGGAGTCTAATTAAATGATACCATTGTGTTATTAAAAACATAAATATTCTAACTGCACATTGCCTTTCTCAATATTGGAACTCTATTTTCTGATTCTGCATGTACACTGAAGTGACAAAAGTCATGGGATAGCAATATGCAAATATACAGATGGCAGTAGTATCGCAGCGAAAAAGTATAAATGCGCAGTTCGTTTTCCAGAGCTTTCATTTGTGTTCAAGTTATTTATGTGAACAGGTTTTTCGTGATTTATGGCGGCACGACAAGAATTAACAGTCTTTGAACGTGGAATGTTAGATGGAGCTAGACGCGTGGATCATTCCTTTGCTGATATCGTTAGTGAATTCAACATCCCGAGATCCACAGTATCAAGAGTGTGCCGAGAGTATGAAATTTCAGGCATCACATCCCATCATGGACAGCGCAGTGAGCGACCACCTGCACTTAACGACCGAGACCGCCGACGTCTGTGTAGAATGGTCAATGTTAATAGACACGCAACACTTCGTCAAATAACTGCAGGAATCAATGTAGGACGTACGAGGGACGTGTCCGATTGACCTGTGCGGCGAAATTTGTCTTCCTTGGGCTATGACAGCAGAAGACCGACTCGAGTGCCTTTACTGACAGCACGACATCGCCTGCAGCGACTCTCCTGGGCTCGTGAGCATATCGACTGGTCCCTAGACCAGTGGAAAACCGTGGCGTGGTCAGATGAGTCACGATTTCAGTTGTTACGAGCTGATGGTAGAGTTCGAGTGTGGCGCAGAATCACGAAGCCATGGACCCAAACTGTCAGCAAGGCACTGTTCAAGCTGGTGGTGGCTGCATAATGGTGTGGGCTGTTTTTACATGGCATGGACTCGGCCCTCTGGTGCAACTGAACCGATCATTGACTCGAAATGGTTATGTTCAGCTGCTTGCAAATCACTTGCAGCCATTCATGAACTTCACGTACCCTCACAACGATGGGATTTTTATGGATGACAATGCGCCATGTCACCGGGCCAGAACTTCTCGCGATTGGTTTGAAGAACATTCCGGACAATTCCAGCGCATGATCTGGCCACCTAGATCGCCCGATATAAGTCCCATCGAGCATTTATGGGACATCAGCGAAAGGTCTGTTCGTGCCCAAACTCCTGTACCATCCACACTTTCACAATTATGGACGTCTATACAGACAGCAGGGCTCAATATTCCTGCAGAGGACTTCCAACGACTTGTGGACTCCATGACACGTCGAGTTGTTGCACTTCGCCGGGCAAAAGGAGGACCGACACGATATTAACAGTCATCCCATGACTTTTGTCACTTCAGTGTATATTACACACACAATATATAGACTTTTTATTTCTTAGCTTTCAACAAGGAAGGAAATAACTTAATTATGTTTGTTATCAAACAGTAAAAGTAGTTGAAAATTTCAGTGTAACAATTTAATATATTATTGAAAGCTATAGAATTCTGTCTTTTTATTGTATTGAATTGCTACAATGTTCTCAAAAAATTATCAAAATTCCTGAAAAAAATTGGTACTATCAAAAACCAAATTTTTTGGAATTTTTATTTTTATACACTATTAAGCTACCTCTGATGGTGAGCTGTTCATCCACTATCAATGTTTTAATACAGCTGGAAAAAATTAAAGAATGATCCCCCAGCTACTAACACTGCATCAACAATTTTCATTTCACATGGCACAAATGTTGCCAATGATCATAATAACTTCAATTTGGATCAATTGAAGTTATTATGATCATCCATTGTTCTCTCATCCATTGTCCATTTCCGAAAAATCTTTCAAAAGCATTATTTCGCCTCTCATTTTATGTCATTCTGGAAAAATCTTTGATTGACTTCGTCAATCATAATTACTAAATAAAATATCTAATGTACCGGTTTTGAGAATTTCAATTTTTTATGAAAGCTCATGACCCTGCAGTATGTCATCCTTTTTCAAGAGATATTGCAAAGAAAAACTTGGACAGAGCCATCTAACCCACAACTGGATTAATTTAGCATAGCTTAATCAAGAATTGATTTGCCATTTTGTAAGCATAGATAACCCACAGAATATTTTACCAATTTTATTCAATATCAATTTAAAATAACATATTCTTTAATTAGAAAACGATGCATTTCATAAAAATTATTCAACAAAACTTATTAATATGCTTATCGGAGTGTAGTTAATAGATTTAGTTAGTTAGTTATATATTAACGTCCCGTTTAAAGCAACACGAGGGCTATTTTGGGACGGACCTCGTAATTTTGAACCAAGATCAGATGACGAGGACGACACCTGAACTGGCACTCCCCTCTCCACACCACACCAACGGGAGGACATTTGGCCTGACACATTTAACGTGCAAGAGACCTCCTCACACGACGGTTCTTCGGTGGAATCGAGTCTCGAACCTGAAACCCTTCGGTTCCGAAGCCGAGACCTTACCACCAGGCCACCGCGGCCTCGTCTAGTTAATAGGATTAACTGTCTTGTCAAAGAGCTTTGATTAATTAAACCTTATCACAATAAAAGCGTAAGGGTAAGTAATATAAAATTTTTAAATTTAATTTCTACTTAGGTTAACATAATATTTTAAAATTTAATTACTTTTTATTACATAATTATCAAAAATAATTAAATTTAATTAATGAATTAATATTTGAAAGAACCGTATTAACATCAAATGTCATCCACTACAAGTTTTATGTATTACTTTTATATTAAAACTTTAAGCTTGGAGACCATTTGGCGATGAATTTAGCTGCTCTATTTAAAGTAATGAAATTAAATTTATGAATTAATATTTTAAAAAACTATATTAACATCAAGAGTCATCCTCTACAAGTTTTAAAAAATGTATTTTAACTTAAATGGATGAATGAAAAATATTTTATTAAGGATTAAAAATTTGAACTAGATATATAAATAAATTTATATAGGGAGAGTGGGAACTAATAGTAGGATTGGAAAAGCAGCCACAAAAATGTAAGTAAAAAGTTACACTATGACAGAGCATTTTTTTCTAGCTGTATGTCATATAGATGAAATTGTGAAGTTAGCGGCGAAAATCGGCATGATTATTCTGTTTAATAAGGCTGAGACCTGTGCCAAAGTTTTGTTTGGCAAAATCTATTGAAATGGGAAGGAAGGAAGAATAGTATATTTTCGGTCCATTGATGACGTATTAAAGGATGATAATCATTCATCTGAAGTAAAATTTGTATGAAATTGGTTCAACAGGTGAAACTAACGAACTCTGTCACAGGATTTCTTTTGAAATAACAGCTCAGTGGGTGAAATTGGATATTTGCCCATTGAGAATGCGTTTTGAAGCTTTGTTTCTTAAAAAAAAAATCGTTATTTTGAAAGCTAAACAAACAGTTAAAACTTATTGAGGCATCATGAGCTTTTATATGAAACTAAAATTATTGAAATCTGATTAGTTGTGAGGGCAGGGTGACTGGTTCATCTTTTTTCTTGTTATTTTGAGTGGATAGAATAGTTTTGTAATTTATCACGGTGAAATGCCAAAATCTCTATTCTTTTTTTGGTTAAATAATAAAAAATAGAACAATTTCTGGATAATGTCAAGCAGAAAACTCTTCGAGGTACTCATCCTTATTCTCCAAAGTTATTTCGTAGCAAATTTGGTAGTTCTAGGTCATATGGTCTGATTTAAAGAGCGACAATACATATACCGTATTTCTTTTTAAATAATAGATACAAAAAATACAAGAGGAATTTTCGAAGCTCAGGCATGTAATTGAAAATAAAAATGAATTTTCGATAGTGAATAATAATTTCGTTGAAATTTTTCCTGAGAATTCAGTTTAGTTTAACGAAAGGAAACTCTGCCGCTAGGAGTTGGCGGTAACACACCCACATAGGTGTTTCGAAAATACATTGAATTTTTATTGCCCCCTCATATTTAGTGTTTATTATATGAATAATCTATTAATTTGAGAGTTCAAAATAATTAATTAATTACCGTAAATATTTTTTAATTAAAATAAAATCTTCACTGACCTAACCTTTATTTTTTTTCTACATGCTGACTCTCTAATGCTTTTTTTTTCTTTCAAATTGATATCAATAAAAACGGATACAATCGAAATCAAAAATTTTATTTTCTTTAAATTCTTGCGAAACCAGCGAAACGACTTTCATCTACGTGATGAAATCCTATCAAAGTATGTTGAAATTTGAAATGTGTATTGCACCAAATCATGACTAATACCCTACAGCTCTCCAGATGAGGTGATGCACGAGGCAAGGCACCTGCCAAATGGTTGGAATGAGACCACATTTTATTTATTCGTGACATATTGCAGGGCCAATTCGCTTCCGCTTGTTTCCTGTTCGACTGCCATCTTAAGTAAACCAAACCATCTTAATTATTGTCAAGAGAAAGTTACGCCTCTAGACAATATATAGACCCTAAAGGCTCTTGGCCCCCTTTTTCTTGCTTTCTCCATTTTCTGCTGGTACTCCTTTCTTATTTATTTTTCTTATTGCCACTCGACACCTGAATGTGAAGTCGGCGCGCCAACAAAATATTTCTTTTCTTCCACTTCCTTGTCCAGAGATTATGACCTGGTTGCGAAAGAATAACATAGATAAATTGTCGTCACCGGCGGAAGTGAAACAATTTCATTTGTTCTTCTTCCGATGGGTTGAAGAGCAACCTCCCCTCTCCCCCCTGTTACTTACAGTGAATTTGTTATTCTTGCTTCGAAGTTTCCGGTTTTCTTACAGACTTGTTGGCTTTGAAAAGTAGGGATATAAACAATATGATGTGATAATTGATTTAGAAAGTTGTAGAACATTATCCAGGCCATCTTTGAAGTTGAGTTACCTGTTTTGACTTTTTTTTTTATTGATCTTTCAATAATAAAAATCCAATTCAATAATAAAATTGTTTCCGAAAGAAATTTGCGACAGCAAGTTTAATATCTCGTAACTAAATGAATGCACTGAATGTAAATTTTTAAAAAATTATTTCAGGAATGATAACTTAGTTTGGCTAAAAAGAAGGGGAGGGGATCGCGTTACTTAAAATTATAAGAGGCTTATTTTTTTCCCTCTACTTATTCTTAGATATATCATAGGTACCTATTTTGGAATGACTAGAGGATATTTTTTCATAGATAAATAGCCAGGCTCTCGAATGCTGTTTTTTTTTTTTTTTTTTTTTTTTTTTTTACTTGGAAGCAATTTTTCCTAATGTATTAAATTTTCTGAATCTTTTATTTCTATGATTCGAGAAAAAATGGAATCCTTTATTAAAATGCTCATAAATGGACCCTTCTGGGACCATTTATCAACAAGAAAGACAAAAAGATTTATTTTTCTGAATTTTCATAAAAAAGTATTCAGTTCTTTTTAAAGATACTAAAATGTTTTAAGCATTAAAGGAATTTATGAATTCATTCGTTTGAAATCTTTTTTTTTATGATTGACAAAATGTGTAAAATATATTTATACATTTTGATTTTTATTAAAAATTAAGCTTTATTATATGGAATGTTTCGATATTAATATAATTTCATATAGCTTTTCATCTATAATTATCATGCAAGAAATCTGAAATTTGATGCTTGGGGCATTTTAAGTGTTTTTACAAAATTCATGGTACTTTTAATATGATCTAATCAAAGTTGAAATCGGAAATCAAAGCATTTCAAAATATCATGATTGTTCTCTTTAAAAAATAGGCTAGATACTTTTTAGTTGATTTTTCACTTCAACCTTTATATATTGTATTATATTTCTGAGCCTGGATATGCATTTATAATATGATTTGCACAACAGGCAATTAGGCAGTAGGATTTAGCAATTAGAAGTAAATTTGATTATGCCCATCAGATCAGAGGATGCAAAAATTAAATTTTATTAAAATTAATGTCAGTAATGACACTTAACTAATCGTAGTATACCCCCAACAACGGATATCCTCGAACGCTCAAAGTATGCTCTTCTGACAAAGGAAAATATTTAAAAAGGACTGTCCATATTCAAGGATAATCTATCATAACAGAAAAGCCCTTAAGATCTTACCACAGAAAGGGAGGAAAATGCACAACCTATTATATGATCGATAGAAAAAAATCCCTGCAATCACTTGAGCGCAGAAAATTTATATCGACACGAAAGATACAACTATACTAAGCAACTCTAACATTAATACAGATTTATGATAAAACCTTATTAAGGAACTCTAACATCAATTCAGACTTAAGATACAACCATATTAAGGAATTCTAAAATTGATACCGACGTACAGCAGATTTATAATTGGGTTATACTTCCTATGTTCATCGCTTAAGATACCTGAAATTTTTATATTATATCTTCTCTTCAAGAATATTCTGGTGAGCCTCAGATGACAAGCACAAAATGCTGCGAATATTGTTTGCAGGAGATGTAAATTGCATAATTACAAATAATCAATATGCTTTTATCGTATAAAAGGGTAAGTTGCATAAAAAATTTTGATTGTAGATACGTTATTTTATTTTTTCTATAATAAGAATATCTTGTTCTGTACATGATGATCCATAATTTTTTGAATTGTCTGCATGCATCTATTTGGCATCAAACACTAAGTTAGAATAGTCACAGATAACGATAGAAATCCGCAAATACTTCAGAACTTTCGTTAAGAAAATTTCCTGTGATATCCTGTGGTTAGATGCAGTTTAAAATATTACGTATGCACTTACATATCAGTTCAGTTGCATATATGAAAATAATTGATTAACAGGGTCTTCGTCATTTATAAATTTTTTAAACGTCTAAAAAAGGTTTGAAGAGGCAAATAGCTTTCAGTACTTGTTACAAAATAATCGGATAATTTAACAAACAACATCGATAATTAATTTCATTTGAAAGTTATGTATAATTAACATTAAGAATTTTATTAAATTTAAAATATGTTTTTCATTTTTTTGAATTACCAAGAATGAAATATTCAGTATCGGCTCATTAATTTAAATATTTGTAATAAAAGGAAGTCAAAATTAAAACCCAACATTTCTGATGTATACGCTATTTTTAATCATTTGAATTGTACAATTGATATCCTTAAGACTCTAGTGAGTTGAAATTAAGATTTGATAGAGATCATAAACAATTTCTGTGATATTTTCAATAAATGGGGAATCGCTGGGACACAAACATATATTTTTTTCATCTACATGGCTGTGTATAGAAGGAGACTGATTTCAGAATAACTTTACTTGAAAATTGGATTTTTAAAGACAAATAAAATAATAACGTGGTGCATAGTACATGCGTGAAATAGTAATCGTAATAGGTGAGGTGAACAATATAATAAAAAAATTAAATAAAGATGAATATCGTAATCAAAAAATACAAATGTAACTTGAACTGCAATTTATTTGGAATACTTTTATCTGCATTATAGGCTTCCATAATTTTATTCTAATTCGATATTTTTTATGAAGGTTTATTATATTCAGCTTTTAGAAAAACAATAAAAGCGTGTTTCGAACCAAGTCATTGTTACTTTTTTTAAATAATTTTTTAAGAAATCTAAATTATTCATATATAAACATTATTTTAAATAAATGTTTCATTTTTGAGAGTTAAATTTGTTTCTTTCTATAATTTATAATTCTACTTAACAATTTCATGTCGCATTAGAAAATAAACATATTTAGTCAATCTAAAATCATTATTTAAAATTTTAATTAATTCTTGATATTTTATAAAAGGTCACAAAATTACTTATTTCCCCGTTTTTTGCGCTACAATGCTGTTTTATATTTTTATCCAAGTGAAGTTTCATGGGATTAATAAGAGATTATTCTACAATAATATAAAAAACTTAAAATGCAGTCAAAGCAGGAAATAAATATATTTAATAAAGCAAAACTATGTTGGTTATTCATGTTTAAAAATACTTAATGAATGCAGAGATTTATGTAGTTGCTTGATGGTTTTCTCCGGAAGATTAATCATATGCACAGAAGCTCTGTGTTTCGAACCGTATCAGAAGCAAAGCTTTGTATTGGGGCATGAATGACTTTAAAAAAATGCTTTTAAACAGATTTTTGATCTTGATATTGAACGGAGGAGGTTCCTGGTTGGGTCAATGCCCCCAAACAAATGTGGAAGTAAATAAAATAGCGAGGCCGTATTCAATATTCCCATGAATGAATATTCATGAAAAAGAAAAGATACGATTTAGTGAAGTAAAAAATAAATTCTTATCTCTTTAAAAGGATTAAAAAAGCATTAAGATCTGTAAAATCACTTCGAAAAATTTTGGGATGATATAAAACTGACATTAGTAAATACCGATTAAAATACGTTTCCTGAGCTGTTGTGTTATCCCACCTTTGTTTTTGAAATAATTTAAAATGCCAGTACTAACCTACATTCATGAGTAACAACAAAATATCAAATAAAATTTCACAAAACAGGGAAGTATTTACAATTTATTTTTCAGACACTGTTATAACTGCACATTTCCGGCATTTCTGTTTTTTTTTTTTTTTCTGGATTCACAGAATTACACTACTATCCGTAAATTAAGGGTAAAGACATTTCGTGCAAAGTAAACAGAAAAATAAAATACCATGTATATAAAAGAAATGGAAATTGAAAAAGTAAAACATATTGCATTCGACACAGAAGCCAATAAAATAAGGGATATATTATACACACACACACACACACACACACACACACACACACACACACAC
>JAPMOQ010027620.1:2198586-2249351 GCA_026543055.1 Argiope trifasciata | reverse complement strand
GAACCGATTTCTAACAGTTTGTTGTGTCACTGTGGAACCAACTGCAGCTCGAATTTCTAACGTAGACACAGTGCGATGTGCCATAGCCGTACCCCGAATACTGCGGCATTGCCTCTCAGTAATGCCACGAGGCCTCCCGTAACCTCATTTTCTTCAGACAGTACAATCTCTCGACCATTGCTGCCAACAATTATGCACCGTGGATACATTTCGGTCAAGTCTTTTTGCAATATCGCGGGGAAAAAATCCACCTTTTTGTAGTCCTTTTACATTATTTCGTTCAAACTCGGTGAATTATTGATAATAGTTTCTTCATCTTCTTAAAGGCATTCTTGGCTAAAATAGCTAGTACGTCAAAGTTCAAAGGTAAAAAACGCTCACGAATTTTACAGCACACATTTAAAGTAAATCTGATTTGCAAGTCTGAGTGGTGCTACTAACGCCACTCTTATGAGCGAAGCACGAAATTTGAATCGATATCTTTCAGATATCGATACAAATTTCCTATTCAAATTTCCATAAACATTCCTATCAGATTTTGTTTATCTAACACAAGTCTTTCTTTGTGTTGGGATTTTTTTTCCCGCCTGAGCATATAAAATAGATAACACGTTGTAGTATTTCGACAAAGCATGCTCCATGCATATTCAAGTGGTTCAGATCAAGAGAGAAGTTTGAGTAACAAAAACTGATGATAATTTTTGTAATACGAATATACAGTAGAATCTCACCTGTCAAGGTTTTGCATTGCATATGGGGATTTAGTCCTTACATCAGGATAATGCCCTCTCAAATCAGAATCTAATATCACCATGAGGGTAGATTTTTATAACATATTCTTGGTTGTAATGGGTTCTTGTGTCCAAATTACAAATGAGTTAGATTATGAGGAACAACTAGATTAATCAGAAATCACTCTACAGAATCATGCTGCCTTTGTTGGATTAATTGGTTCGAGCCATTACCTCATAAAACAAAAGCCTGCAGTGCTAATATTAGAAGCTATAATTTTTCCTCATCTGATTGATTTGCCATGTCTGCAGTGGGATGGTCAAATGCAAGAAACATGTCCATTTATAATGTTTGATCACAATAATGCATTCGATATGAGTAATGTTATAATTTTTTTAGTGACAATTCTTTCATTTGATAGTAATCGATGAAATATAAATACAACTAGCTATTAAAAAGGACCATGCTTGGGGTATGATGTTTTATTTAGCCAGAAATTTTTTTATTTATTTATTCATTTTTAAATTGTGAAAAAATTTCATTAAATCCTAGTGCTCTAATGATTATTGTCACTAATTTAAGTTTCATACAATTATTAGATTGGTTTCCAAATGCAGCACTAATGGACCTTCGAAGAGTTTTTTGTGACGCAATAGATATTTTAAAAATGTTTTTGGTACAAGCTAGATGCCCTCTGCGCATCAGAACTCTTATAAGAACTAGTTTCATCATAGATAAAAATTCGAAAAAAACATATATTTTACAATTTTTCATCTTCTGTATATCCAATTGCGGACTCTCCGAGCATCACCATATGCTTTAAAACAGATTTCTTTACCAGCTTTCCAGAGTTATCAGCAACAGCTATGACTCTTTCAAGTTATATGATAAATATATATGAGTAGATGCAATTAGCTTTTTCAATTCTTTATATATTTACATAGGCTTTACTTGAATGATAATTGTATATCTCCTCATTATCATTTATTTCATCCAAACAGTAATTATTTTTGCTTGAATAGGGTGCTTTTTATTCGTAGATATGACTTTTTTTAGCTTTTTAACTCTTTAAGTGTTTATTTTTAAAAAGTGTTCATTCATAGTCTAATCTAAGCCTACGTATAAATATTATCAGAAATTATTAAAACAATTTCAATACATATAATTATGCTCTGACCTATAAAACTGGCTCATTTGTAATATTTATAGTTATAAACATACAAGGATCAACTGTTAGACCACATCTCTACATTTAAAATAAATATCATAACCAAACACCCCAATATATTTTAAAATTTGAAGATTAGATTAGTAGTATATGAATATTATATAATGCTAATCCAGGGTCTCATAAACATTTAAATAAAGCAAACATTTTCAAATTCAATATCAATGTTTTTCGATTCCTTTCAAAAATCAATCAACCGACTGCTAACGATATCTCTAGGAGTCATAAACTTTCTTATGAAATAAAGATTTTCGAATTTGTAACTACGATTATACTGTGGATCTTTATTATAGGTTTTCCACGGAGAAAATTTATAGTACAGTAGTGTTTTTTTAAAGAAATAATTTAATGAGATAAGGATAAAGATAGATGAGCCAATATTATACTCTTCAAACTTCAAAACTATTGTAAATCAGCACACAGATATTTGACACATCACAACTGACCAGGCTCTTAAAAAAAGGTGGCTATTTAGAGAAACGCGTCTAAAACCCACTAATCTCCCTTCATCCACCCATCTCTCAGAAACGATTCAACTACAAGATCAACATCTCCCTATATCCATTAAGATGATAAAGGTAATTTCACATTCAAAGTATAATTTGGAACCGCTTTTTTTTCCAGCTGGAAGCATTGAAAAATTCCCCCCAAAAACTTTAATTATTTGATTTGTAAACCGAACTAAAATCATCAAACAATTTACTAATTAGTTGTATAAGGAGAGACTCGAGCACGAGTGTCAATAATTTATTACAAACAACGGACAATGATAATTTTACAAGTAATATTTTTTACCAGAAGTTTGAATTTGTAATTCATTCTTATCGCATATTTACTATGAAGCAATAGTTGTTTGTTGAGAAGACAATTGTATAAATGATCACTGTGATATTTAAAAATTTTTAATGAGCCTGATTACATTAAATTAAAATTATATTTTTAATGTCTATTTTAATTTAGACATTATACAAAGGGAATCAAAGAAGTTTCCAAGGAAAATGCCGCTTTAACTCAGGGAGAGTGTGATTTTCTTTTTGGTTGAAATTTGATTGATATATAATTTACAGCGCAAGATAGTGCTTGTCAACATTAAGGAAATTAAATAATTATTTAGTTTATTCATCCTATGAAAATGTTTCATGTACTCAAGACATCATTAAGTATATAAGAAAGCATTCTTTTTCTTATATAAAGTTTTTGTCTTAGTTTAATGAGTCATAAAGAAAACGTAAAAGCCAACTCCTTAACATAGAAATAAACTCCTGAAAAACACGGCGAATTGCAAAATATTTTAAACCACTCGGTATGCAATATTTGAAATTTAAAGTAAACTAGAATAATTGGTCTCCCAGATATTTTCTCTCAGACTCTTTCATGAAGTTGTCATCCCTGGGAATGCCTTTACACAGCTTTGCCATACAATAGTTACGAAAAATTAACTTTTGGAATGCATTTATCATTTTGACTGAATTTTTCGTAAAACCTGTCAAAAGGTTTATAGTATCTAAAAGCCAAATTTGTATTTTAGACAAATTTTTATCAACCGATTGAAACAAATTTGACACAAAACTTCAGTTGCAGACACAAAATCTTGCACCGAATTTGATATGTTTAAGTCACTG
This sequence comes from Argiope trifasciata, assembly GCA_026543055.1. Lineage (NCBI taxonomy): Eukaryota > Metazoa > Arthropoda > Arachnida > Araneae > Araneidae > Argiope > Argiope trifasciata. The sequence goes on along the minus strand of JAPMOQ010027620.1, from coordinate 2,245,769 downwards.
CGTTTTTGAATAATCGTGTTTACATGTTTCCGAAAATACAGACCGACAGACAGTCAATTCCTAATTTAATTTGGTTCAAAATTTTATAGATGTCTACATTATGGATTTTAAATTTGTGCACCGAATTTTACCTATTTGACTATCGTGGTTTTGAAAGTATCATGTTAACTTTTATTCCAAGAGATGAACAGGCTGCCTTCCATTGACCAGATCTTGCTCAAAATATGATAGAAATCTGCAAATGTCTTGTAAAAACCGTATTTCTAAAACCGTTTAGCTCAAATTTTGTTTAGTTTTCTTTGTCACAGATGGCCATTTTTCTGAAATGTATTTTTTGAAAACTCAGAGCATCAAAATCCCGAGTTCGAATTTTTTTATCGATTACTATATACTTTTTCTATAATACGCATACGAGAAAATAAAAATAGTTTTAATAATAATCGGAATTTGTTGAAAAGCAAAATAGTGACAAATATGTGCTTTTACTCATCGTTTCAAACAATTAAATACAACATCAATTACATATTTTATCTAATTTGAATTAAAATAAAAAATAAATAAAATAATAAAAAAATGAGTTTGGTCTTTCTTAAATCTTCAGGCATACTTCCTAATGAAAGCATTATCCCCTCTACCTCAAGAGAATTTCTTACTTTGACCAAAACCATGAAGGCCGTGAGTGTTCAGATTTTTATGCTTAGAATACAGAGTTTAAGCATTATATAGTTAGTATAATAATGTAGAAAGTTTTGTTGTTGTTAATCTATCAAAACTAAATTCTCAACATAGATTTATAAATACAACAAAAAATAATTCTCTAAATTATTAGGTTGTTCGGAAAGTAATTTCGTTTTTTCCTGACAAAGGATTTAATTGCATTTTTCGCACCCAATTTCATACTTAAACCGCAAAATCATTTTATGTTTTAAGAGCTGATATAGCAAGGCTTGAGTGTGAAAAAGTGCAGCTGATTCTTCGCAGTAGTTTTTGGATGGTGCCCTTTTAAATATGAAGAGCAATAAACAGCATTTTCGTCATTTTTTTTCTTTTTTGATATAAAAAGTAAAAATGCTGTTCAAGCCAGAAATAAATTAGCCAATATGTGTGGAGAAGATGTGTTAACAGTACATCAGTACCAGAACTGATTTGCAAAATTTTTCCTTCAAATGAGGAGGCCAAAAACCACCTCGATCAGTTTTTTTTTACAGCAAAGACCAAAACTTTTATGAGCGTGTAATCATGTTACTACCAAAAATATGGCAAAAGATATTAGACCAGAATGGCAATTTTATAATTTAATAAATAATTTATTCATTAAGCGAAAATTTCTTTTCATTTTGACAAAAAAATACGAAATGACTTTCCGAACAACCTAATATAATCTTCTAAACCATTGTGCTTTTGAGTTACTTCTCTTAAACTGATATTAATGAACAGACCGATAATTGGTCAATATACCAACGAATTCTGTTCAAAATTTGTTACAAATCTACACTTCCTATTTTAAAGGTGGGTATCAAATTTTATCCTTCTACTTTTTCTTATTTTTTATTTACCATGCTTGCTTTCATTCGTAAGCACTACTGATAAATTTATTGAGAAGAAATTTTCTTAAAAAGTTTAGAGAATTCTATAATTTTGGTTGCTGATCACACGCTAAATTTCTGCAATCTAAGTCAAAGAATTTTGGACAAATAGATACTTTAACATACATGTGACATGCATGTTTTTTTGCGAATTGATATGATGGAATATTTTGATAATTAGAGTAGTTACTAAGTAGTTGTTATTCTTCGTATATAAAAAATTAAACCAATCATTTAGTTATTTTCAACATAATCTATAAATTCGATGAAACTTCTCACATGTATGTATATAATATAATTCAATAATTTTGCCAATTGTTTTGTGTGAATATTTTAATTTTACATTTTGAGCAGCAGAAGAGAAACACGATATTAACTTTATTGTTTGAAAATTCAGCTGCTCTTAGTTCATATCGGCTCATACTTTTCCTTGAATTTATTCCATATGCGCAAGAATCGTGGATTTAATTTTGCTATTAAATATTATTTTTAGTTTTAATGAAGCATTACAAAAGTACGTATTTTAATAAGTACACGAAGTATTTATTTCAATAAGAATTTTTTTAAAATTTTGAAGAAAATGTGTAAACCGTATAATAATATAACGAAATAAACTTGAAACCTCTTACACAAACTTACTTTTGATTTACTTTAAGAATATTTTTAATTTTTTAAATAAAAGTCATGCAAATGAAAAATTATAGATTTGAATAAATAACTTTTCGTTTTATGATTCTCTGTCCAAAATACTTCCTTACGTTTTTTGAAATTATGTATGTATATTTGCGAACACATTAGCTGAACATGAAATGAGCTAGACAAATAATATCGATTAATATAATTGATTGCGATAATATATGTAAATTTTAATAATATATGTAATATTTACGTCAGCATTTCAGATTTTTATCGAGTTTTGAATATAATCCACCTGCCATCAGTCTATTTAAGCCGTTAAGTAAAAAATTTAGATAAATGCATTTCGATACAACTCCAGTCTTCTAATTGCTTGCAAAATACCTCAGTTTCACATCTAATCCTAGACTATAGTTCAATGGACAGACAGTTAGTTAAAAACCACAAAATAGAAAGCCAGAATAAGATAAAAATATAAAATCTTGTTTAAAAAAAAACGAAATTATATCCAGTTTTGAAACATATTGATTAATAGAAAAGAATACCTAGATGCGTACTCAAAATTTTTTTTTATCGTATTAAGTGTTCAACTTCAAACGGTTTTATTTTGTAAACATACGAATAAGTCAAGGAGAACACTTCCACTAGTTTAAGAGTGAATATGAATTTTTAATTGACCAAATTTACCGTATTATTATCCTAATCGCCCAGTGATGAAATAATCGATACATGTTACAAGTATTCCGTTTGTCCACTGTTACGTACATTCTCCTTAGCCTTACTTTCTTACTGAGATTAATATGACGAAGTAGGTAACAGCAGGCTCGTGCCGCTAATCAATTTTTCGTAAGTGGGAGATCTTTGAAGCGTTTCCGATCTCAACTCATGGTCAACACAGTAAACAAAAACAAAAACCCAAACAACACCACGCAGTGAAAGTTATTTGACCTGGTTTCCTCAAACCCTCATCAAATCCAACCCACACTGGATCATTTTTAGAATTTGCCCCGAAGGGGGAAACGAAAACTTTTTTTTCATTGGAGCATCACTTTCTCTGCCACAAAAGCTCCTGTGGTGTAATACTGTGATCCATTATAGCGAGGAAAAGTTTGGGAAACGCTTCTTGCTGTAAGTCTGTTTGCATTGCCAAGAACGAGGGATTAGCGTTTTGCTAGTCTGTGGCAACTGGAGTAATAGGCGCCTTGGGCTAACCTAAATGACACGGTATGCTGTCCTTTTCCCACAAAGTGGCAGGGTTTTTGCATGCTCTGTTCGTGCCTGTAGACTCCATTACATACTGCTAAACGATTAAATTAGTAACTTGTATCTTGAATCTGGTTTATAAAGTAATCCTTATTGACTGAAATAGAAACTTTTACTTTTATAACATCTGATAAAACCAGTTTAATTTCCTCTGAATCAAAAAAATAATAATGCTCTTGTTCCTTAAAAGCTCTATATCATAAAATGGATTGCACGATTGCTTGAGCTATTTGAAATTCTGGTTAAATTTTGTAAGAAATATTAACAATTTTTGCTAAAATTGATAAATTATGTCTAAAGATTCTAAAATTGCACCTGAAGAATAATAGATGAATGATTTTTTTAATGGAATCGTATAATATCAATATGATCATTTCATTTGTAGCAACATTTAGGCATTTGACAATTCATGTGAAGCATAATCACATGACGAACAAAACTGCATGTTATCAAACATATGCCGTTATAGTTTTTGACTTTTGACCAGTATTAATTGAAAAATTAAATTGAATATCATGATAAAACATTTTCAAATTTTAAATTGAATATTTACTTTTATTTAAAAGCCCATGTGGATATTGATTACACACTATGTATAGTTAATAATAAATTTAAATATATAAATGCATTTAAATTAACAGAAATGTAACGTTTCATAACGAAATTTCTAAATCCAAATTAGTTGGTGATATATTTTTTTAGACAAAAAAAGTTTTAATAAAGATGTAAATATTAGTAACAAAGTAGGGAATATAGAAACTAGTTGAATATGTTTTAGGCCTTCTCTAACCACTGTTTGTATTATCTAATCATTCAATGGAATTACTCATGTTATTTAGATAAATTATAAAAATAAGGTGATGGTAGAATTGTTATTAAAAAGACACACATTTTATAGATTTTCGAATATCATAAGAAAACTATAAGAAAATATCCATTTAACATTTCTTAATTAAAAATACATAAAGTAAAATTAAAATTCCATATTATTTGCTGTCGGTTTGTCATTTGATTCTGAACATTATATCTACGAAATGTGGGAAATATAAATCATTTTATACTTTGTCTAAAAATGTTTAGGTATTCTATAGAATGTCTGATATTAAAATTTGCAGGTAATATATAAATTTATTAGTGAACGAGCCAAAATATTTAACAATGAATTAAAATGAAGATAATTAAATTTATAATCCATGTAAAAGGTAAAGCAAATTCAATCTCACTTTTATAGATGTTATGCTAATTTTAAATCCTATTTTGCATGTTTAGTGAAAATTACTTTACTTCGATGCTATTTTGTTAGAATTTCAATATTGTATGATGTTCCAGAATTGTCGAGAAACATCTAAATTAAAGAGGCAGAGTCAATAGGCAACATTCCCGGTTTATTATTATTTTTTAACAAATCTAGAGTTTTTTTTCTAATAATATGAAATTTCTCAAATGTTAGTAAAATATATTAATTAAATTATACAAATTTTAAAATTTTAGAAAGAAACTCTTCCAAAAACCTGAAATGAGTGTTATAGGTAATATAAGACCTCAACAGATATATTAAATAGAGTAATAAATTATTTTTAATGCAAAATGCACAAAGGAGTCGCATTTTAACTTCTAGAAATATAATTCAAATGTCTCATTATACAATGGTTTTCCATTATCGAAGGATATCTCAAACTGATTTTGTTATTAAGAGCCTATTCATTACCAATTCAAAAGTTTCAAAAAAGATTTTAAGCTGTTTTATGCTTTCCGAATGCATATTAATGGAAAAATTCATACTGAATGTTCAAGATATAACTTGCACTATAGACTTTATATTGAAAAAGAATATTTTTATACATATAGACTCTACAAATTCTTTCAACCATTAAGGGTAAATATTAATTACCTTTAGCAAAATGATAATTCTAAAATTTATCTGATCGGATAAAAGTGCTTAGAGCTTAATTTTTTTTAAAAAAATTGAGATCATTTTCAAATGTTGCACTTATAGATGAATATTATGGCAAAAATTTAATTTTACTAATTGAAGCCTTCACGGAGTAAAAAAGTACAAATCTGAAAATGCAAAATATTAAAGTATAATTTAATTAATATCAACCATATGATATATGCAAGATTGAAATTAATACTAAAATATTATAAATTGCTAAAGGATTTCTTTATTTTGCTAAAAATATATTTAAATTATTTAGCATGGCAAACCTCTCTACTGTTCTTACAACATCTGATTTTTCTCTTTAAATTGTATCAATGTATTTCAGATAATTAAAAAAATCTTAATTTTTTAAAAATTATATTGGAAAGTTCAACACATGAAGTTTTGAAAAGCATTTCATGCATGCTTGTGAAGTGTCACCGAAACCTTTGAAAAGCAAGGTTTAAAGTAATAGCATCATAATGTTACAAAAATTTCCAAATAACTATTTATGTCAATTGACTTTCAAAATAAAATCACGTTCAATTAACGGAAGTTATATAGAAATTGTAAGACATACTTTTCGAATAAGGCTCGTGCCATGATTCAAAAATTTATCAGTTAAAACCCTTTAGCCTTGACTTACATTGACTTCATTCCACAAGATTTCCACTTTTACAGTTTTTGGTTATGAGTTAAAAATAATATAATAGCGATAGATAAATTTTGATCAAAACTGTTATTTTTAAAAATTTTCCTTTAAAGTACGCCAAGGGAAAGTTTTGTAACTATAAAATAAAATCATATTGGATTTGAATGATTCTCACATTTAAAAGCTTTTTGAATTATATCAAGAATTTTTTGGAATTATCTATTATGTTTATATGCATTTCTGTCTGAAATTAAAACAAATGGCCAAAATTTGTTATGTGTTATGCGGGATTTCTATCAAATTTTGAACAAAATCCGTTTGTTGGGAATTTCTCTATATCGGTGTGTTCATGTGATAACTTAAGAATACAATCGATTAAATTACTGTCATTTCATGAATATTTTTATTCATAAAATTTTATATTTAAACAGAATTTTGAAAATCCATCACTGGAATAATTATTCCTCCATATGCCTCTATAATACATCAAAAGCACAATAAGTTATATAAATGAATTTTAATACGTGATCTTTAGCACAAAATTAAGAATAAAAAGAAATGTGCAACTAAGAATATCAGAAGGAGGAAAATTTATTTGTTAAAACGTTAAATCGAAAATACAATGAAAGAGTAGGAAGAAATTATAAATCCGATATTAAAACCAATATTTAAGATCTACGTTAAAATTAGTATGTGGGATGCCAAAGGAAATAGATACTATCCCTAAATTGCATGCTCTATGCTATAAACTATTTGATGAAGATAAACACAAAATGATCGATATAGAAAAAAATCTACCAGAATGTCTATCCCCATCTGATTTTCATAAACAAGTGATTTTTTACTCTTATGAAAATTATTATCTTAATTTCTTTATTAGTTTCTAATACTAATAATTTATATTTATTCAATTTAAACATAAAAGTTTAATTCCTTTTTCATCAAGCTGTAAGCAATAACGATTATCAGGGATTCAATTTGATTGGGTTTAAGAAAATTTTGCAGTTAAAACCTTTAGTGGTGTCTTGAATAAAATAGTAATTATCACTATACATAAGTCCATTTCAGTGTTTAATATCGTAAGAAATGATTTGTTTCCTATTAAGAAAAGTTATTGATTGAAATTTAATTCATTCAATTTAAAATACTGTTTTAATTCAAAGGAAGAAAGCAATAAATCAAGTCTTGAATTGTATACATAGTTGACATTTAACAAGCTTAATTGAAAATATAAATGATTTTTTCCCGAGGGGAATGCAAATATCTCGAGAAAAGTATCTTAAACAGGAAGTAACTACATCTTCTAAAGTAGGATGATATTTGTTTAAAGTGAACACATAAAGACTGACATGACTTAGAAGTTTGCCTTCAACGCCTTCACTACAAATGCGTGAAGTTTACTTATTACAGCATGCATATCCTGTAAGCCGCATAGAAAGCTTCACAAAATAGGTAAAAATAATATTAGTTCTTCATTCAATAACACGATAAACAATGATTTTCTTTCTTTTGGTCATTTTCTTTTCCTTCTCAATCACTGGAAATTGCTCAATCTAAAAAAATGAAAAAGTAATTATTTATTGTTTATTTCTGTGATTTTTATAAAAGGCTACACAAGTTAATTAGTGATTTTTTTCTTTTTTTGTATTACTTTGTGGAAGATTGGATAATTGCTTCTTGGAATAGTTTTCTTTTAGTTGGATCTATTATAAAATCTATTAATTAAGAATTTAATTGAAAAATAAATTATATTAATAACAAATACATCTTTATTTTAACTTTTCTTCCTTTTACGCTACTTTTGAAATTATTTCTTTTAATATTACACTTATAATTATATTTATCCATGTTATAATTAATAATTAAACTGAAAAACATAAGCAAATATGCCAATAAAATTACTTGTTGTTTTCTATTTGTGATACTTTCAGATAATGTTCAAAATATTTATGAAAAAGCAAAGCTATTTTATAAGCTCTAGTATTTTTGATTTTAGATCTGAAACATAATTTTTTTATCACAGTAATTGGCAATATTTTGACATGAAATTGCAACTGAGAAAGTAAATATTATTTTTGAAAAAAAAAAAAATGCTTTGCATTACAAAATAGCTCTGTTCTTAATAACCACCATTATTAAATAAAGATAATTTAAAGTTACTGACTTTATGAATTTTGAGTAAAAATTAGTACTAGTTAAATCTGCTCTCAAATGAATTTCTACCTTTACCTTTTTTTACCTTTATTTGCTTGAAAGATAAATTCAGCCTATGAGAACCTTAAAATATTTCCTTTGTTAATTTTTAAATCTTATCTAATGAAAAGATATTTCCTTTTATGCAATTTTCATGAAATACAGAAATAGAAATGTATTCAATCTGTATTGTGGGGAGTTTCTTTTCTGTCTATAATTTATAATGGGCAATTAGGTAGCTGAAATATAAGAAATCTCATGTAACCGAAACAAGAAAAGTTCTCAAGTGCTCGATTATCCTTCGAAATATATATTTGCCGTATTACTCAAGGAGTTCTAAGAATATAATCCAAAGTAAGAATATAGTCCAAATATAAGAAGTCCAAAATTGTTAAACCTACACATTTTTTAAAGATAAAGGTCATTAAAAAGAATTTTAAGTAAAAAATAATCCATTTTACTGTCTTTAAATCTGTCATGTAAATAATTATTTGATAAAAACAATATTATTCTAGTTTCAAGTTGTTTGGTTTTTAGAATTCTAACTTTCCCACTTACTTTTATAATCGCAACTAATATATCGACAACAAAGGAAAAACAAACAAATTATTGATGTAGAATCATTAGAATCTTTTCTTCTAAATAATGAGAGGGAATTGATGAATGATAATCTGAAAGGTAATTAATAAATGACTATCTGAAAAGTAATTGATGAATTATGATACGAATGGTAGTTAATGAATGAAAATTGTTTTCTTCGGAACATTTCTTAGAATTTTTATTGAGTAATTTTCTGCTTGACTTTTTTTAGTTTATCTGAATATTAAGTTACACTAAAATTCTAGTTTGAAAACACATGTGGTGCAAATTAGGATATAAACTGTATTATGATTTAAAATCAGATATTGGTGCTGACACCACAGCTAACATCCAAATTTTCACAATAAACCAATTTGGGGGTGATTGATTCACGGCGATAGTTGAAGCAACCTACCTGATTCCTCCGAATATATTCATACAAAGAATATATTTAAAAATATTAGGTCTCGATCCATCAAGCTTTCTATTCGAAACTAAAACCTTATTACCATGTAATCGTCACCCCAGAGTATTAGAAAGAAAATCACTTAATTTCTAAATGATATTTTAGTTCATTTTATAACAATTTCCTAATATATACAATTTTTTAAATAGAAAAAAAAGTTATTAAAAAGTCCTTTTTTTCGATAGCAATCTTAATTAATTTCATACTCAGTCTTATAAATGTACCAGCTAGTTCGTTGGGTATAATACTCGTTACGTTTTCAAACATTCTTGTAACATCGCTTTATAGTCTTATTCAGAAAAAAAAAATAGTTTTAAGCTACAACTTTTTATAGTCATTTACGTAGCTCATAATATACCAGGAACTTATGCCATTCTGTTCATTATACTTATCGTTTTAGTGTCTTTTTTATTTTCTTTAAATTTAAATTTTAAATTGAGACGAAAAGGAGAAAGTTTTCATTTAAACCAAAAGCATTTGTGGAGAAATTAAACAGGCTTTTTAAACGTAAAAATACAAGAAACAAAATTGCTCAGTGTTGAAGTCTTATTAGCAATATAAAATATTTTTTTATATAAATTATGCAGTAGCTCAAAAATTATTTACTAAAAATTTATTTTCCATCACAAAATTTAGTTTTTATTTTTACTTTCAAAATTATTTAAATGACGGAAATAATATTTTATTTTGTGTCAATCACTAAATGTATTCCTGAAAAAATTACGAAACCTAAATTTTATTTAGTGCTTTGGTTCTAAGGGATCATAATTAATGTAATAATCCTGATACTTCAACTTTTAAATAAAAAATACATCTGTTTCCTGCGAAAAAATCGGATCAAGTCAAGAAATTTTGAACTTTTATATTTTGGGACATTGAGAAATTCAAGATTCATAAAGATTCAATATTTTAGGATTAAAAACTGAATGAGTTATGAAAATTCGAATGTTATAAATATCATATTAAAATGACCGATTTTAAAATTATTTGATTGACCGACTCAATAAAGGTATGGCAATAAGCACCCATATTTCAATGGCTGAACTGCCTAAAGGTATTGTAATATTTGAAATTTCGTAATTCGTTGAGTTTGAAAAATAACAAAATATAAAAGTTTTCATTTATTTAAAAATAAGAGTGTCCAAAATATTTATTCCTCAGGACTAAACAACAGTATATAATTTATTCATAATTTTTAAATTTCATATATTGACAAGCACAAAATAAAATATTAATATTTACGTCATTTTAAGTTTTTTGAAGTAAAAATAAAAACTGAATTTAGATAAATTTTTATTAAATAATTCTTCGAGTTTTCTTAAATTATTCTGTCTTATACCTAAAACTTTAATCTCGAAAGATTTTGATTCCTGTATTTACCTTTTTTAAAAGTCATGTTTGGTTTCAGAAATAAATTGTTTTTATATTAATTGAAGGTTAATCATTTCTATATTAATTTAAATTTCAAACTTTAAGGGAGCTGATAGAAATTTAAAACAGAACTTATAGTACAATGAACAGGGCCGCTTAAGGTTTCATAATAGTACGATTATAATGATTTGATTATCAAAATTTAAAGCTCAAAAGTATTTTACAATAGAATCTATCGAGAAATCAAATTACATAAAATATTAAATTGAAAAATTTCACAGGTATTACTGCCGGGGAACCAGCTGATCTCCGAAAGCGGGAAGTGAAGATTTCTTTTAAATAATATAAAAAATGAAGTTAAAAATATATCGCTGTGGTAATATTTCGGACTAGTGTTCGGATATCATTTAATTTTTTTTAAATAAACGAAATATCCTCTTATAGAAAAAATCAATTTATTCGCACTCATATAAGCTCTTATGCTTATGTATATAAGCAGTTTTACTAAGCAATAAATTTTATTTATTATATATTATGGGCAATAAATATAGATTATGAAGTAATATATATCTTTTGCCCTTGCAGAAGTATTTCCTAAACTTCGGCAAAGACAATAGATATATATTATTTGATCTAAGTGTTGCTCATCAAATCATACATTTCTTAATTAATTATTTTTTTTAAGTTTTGTAAATGAAACGTATTACACAAGCAGAGTAATTAAAATAAGATAAAATCATCGCTAATGATTTATCGATTAAAATTAAGTTGCTGAATGACATTGAATAAATTTAACTTAATGACTAATTAAAAGTTAGCAAAGTTAAGTAAAATTAATTCACTGCATGATAAAAAAATTCGGATTAATAAACACATTATTTCTGCATTTATAAAAACCCTTTTAGAATAAGTTAATCATGCATCATCCATAATAAATAGTCAAAGAAGGAGTAATTTCAGCAGAATGTGAATTCTGTGTTTATTCTTATTTGCGTAAATCTGAAGGTCTTCGAAAGCGAAAATCACTTGATTATCTGATAAGAGAACCACCCAAACACACAGTGGTTCTCTGCGAGAAAGAGAACAAGGTTGTAAGTGACCAGCGCTGCGAGGAGCAATCTTTCCTACAAGGAAAATAAAACGACTAAAGAAAAAAAAATAGCTCCCGGACGTGAAGACGTGAAGAACGATTTCTTCCTCTCCAGCTTGGAATTTGAAAGATTGGGGACACGTTTTTTTATTTTTATTTTTTTAATAAATTTATTTATCTTTCTCTTAACATTTAATATTATAAGGATAGGTTCACAATTATGATTCTTATAATATTTAAAATTCTTTATCAGCTAAGAGTAAAATAATGAAAGAGAAATTGAAATTTAGAAATATATTTTCCTATTATAGTCTCATGTCTATGATGAAAAATAATTTTGGAGAGCACAGCTTACGGAAAACTATAAAAATAGTTTTGTAATTATTTTCTACAAGGTCGTTTTATTTCTAGGAGGATGTATAGAGTATGATTTTTAATTTATATCCTTTTTGTAATAATTGCTCAGGTTTTTTTAAAGCACTTTTCTATTTTTAATTCTTGAGACAAATTTTGTAAAATGAAAAAAAAAATTCAAATATAATTTGTATTTTTATATTAATTTTAATAAAGCAAGATAAAACTAAAATCATACATCAATAATCTTTGTTTCGATTTCTCAAACATCATATCTTAATTGCTTCCACTTCAAACAATTTCAATTTAATATAACTTATTTTCAGTGTCACGCATTCTTAAACATAATTTATTTAGGAAGTTGTTGCATTCATTTTTATAGAGAATGTGAATGGAAAAATAACTTATTCTATCTTAAATTCATATCACCTATTTCAAAGCTACAAGATTGCATTGACTTTCAAGGTAATTATCTAGTCACTAGAGGAAAAGCATGCAAAGTCATGATTTATGACTATATTTTTTAAAGTAGTGCAATAAAATCAAGGAAATATAATAATATTTCATCTTTCCGTAGGAATTATTTCATTAATGTCAGAATTTCAATGAATTTTCACATTTTATTATAATATCAGTGAAAAGTCTTTGTGAAATAGTTCCTTTAAAGTTTTTCCCACTTGCTGCTTCAGTTTCATCACTAAAAGTTTTGTTGAGATCACGATATTAGAAAATTTTAAACGATATTCGAAAATAAAGCTTAATGATAACAATAACTTCAGAAATTCTAATTTACTTATTTCATTTAATGAGAGTTTCTAAAAAAATCTCTATTACAATTTCTATTATATTTTATTTTCTACTATATTCTTCTTCTTCTAAAAACACACTAAAAAAGAATTAGGAATTTACTGCAACAAAAAATAAAATGTGATAAGAATGTCGAAAAAAAAAGGAAAAGGAAAGAATTTATTCCCCCTGTTGAGTAATATTGATTAAAGAAAAGTATTGAAGAAATGAATAGAAATGTCGAAAAAGCACAGAGAAACAAATAATGGAAATAATATGAAGAATTTGATTTAAAAAATTAGCTCTTTGACAAAACTCGTGAAAAAAAAATTGTATTTGTGAGATCCAAATGAAGACAAGTAAAATAATATTTTAAATTTTATATAATAAATCTACTTTATTTCGATTAAAAGGCCCGCACCCTTACTTAAGAATAAGAAATTCCTCATTTGAAATATTTATTAATTTCTCTTTTACTTGCATATTTTGCCCATTCTCCTAGTGGTCAATATAATTCCTATCAGTTATTTTAACCCCTAGAACAAAAATGATCAGTACTACTCACCGCTAGCAACTAACAATACAAACTCCATTAGCCAGAATTTATTGAGAGTTATTGGTTATTAGGAAGGAATTTTTTTTGATAAAATAATCATAAGCCTCTATATCAATCCCTTTTCCTAATATTAAAAATATTTACTGTTTACCTGATTAGCGCCGACTGAAAATAAATGTCAGTTCGTGAAGTTGCTTCCAATTGGTTCGTTACATGCTAAATGTTATATTTCTTTTAAATTTTGCCAACGCAGATGCATTTTTATCACCTTTTCTCTCAAACTGATTATTCCATGCAAATTTAACCTAATTTCTGCCTTCGTTTACCGACACGAATTAGGAAGTAATTCATTTTACATCTTGTCTATCAGTTTCCGGACATTGATAAGAAACAGATATTTCAATAAAATTAGACTGAATCATTTAATATTCGATTCGAGATTTCGATTAAATCATCGTTCAGATAATTTAATATTAATACATCTTGGATTCTCTGCTCATTATATATAAAGTTTACCAAAAAGGTACGCTTAGTATTTTATTATATAAAATAAATTTTATTTAAATTATATTAATTTTTTTGTGTTTATTTTGGAGTTTGATGTAACTTTTATATGTTAAAAATATCTCTTACTAATGTTCGTTCCCAAAATTCGCTCTAATTACTAATTTTTAAACTTAGTGGCAACATTTAAATATAAGCATAACAATATGCGAATGTTTAAAACTGCTCTAGTGTACAATTGTTCCAATGTTTTGTTAATTATTGGAGAGGCAAAATGTTATTAAAATATTTTGGGGCGGTGCAGCATTTTATTAAGTTAAAGGTAGAAAGATATGAAAGAAATAAGTGCCAGATAGAATAATACAAAATTAAAATAGGCAGAATCGTGGAAAGATAAATACCAATATTAATAATTTAATATGTCAACAATTTAGGTGAATAAGCTGATTGCCAAAGGCTGATAGTTTGATATAATATGCCATAAGCCCTTATCTGTATAACAATGAAAATCGAAACATTCACAAAGACCACCTTTGGATAATTTTTAATTGTTCAATAAAATATTTTATGTTTTTTTATTTATACAATATTTGGTAGAGAAGAAATTAAAAAAAATATTATTTGTTCATCTTATGGTAGGCGCAGGTTCAGAAATTTTGCATAATTTTTTATAAGTATAATATAACACCTTATATAGTTATAATATAACACCTTAACTTCCGATAGAGCGCTCTCTTTGTACCAGAAAAAGAATGAAATGAATGATAGCATGTATTTCTCAAATAAATCCTTATAAAATATAAATTTTTAAGAATTTAACTCCCGAAACTGGAGTGCAACTTGGTAAAAGATTATAAATGCAATCATTTTAAAGAATTTTTATTTTAAAAGGAATATAAATAACGTAATCATAAAACATACACTCAAAATGATCTTGGAATTGGATAAATAATCTGAAAATGAAATATATGAAGTTGGCAATATTGTGATTAAAGTACTAAATTTACAATAAAAATTGTTAGAAGTTAAAAAAATATGTATAATATAAATTGTTTTTTTAAAACAACAAGGAACTGTAAATATATCAAAAACTTAATTCAACGTTTGCACATAGCTCTGAAATACTAATAACTAGCTAATACCAATAACAAAATCTCAATGTTATATTAATATTTTTTAAATTCTGTTTAAAAGTTCATCGAAAGGAACTGCAAAAAATAGCCTAAGTCACGCTTTTGTATATGGGACAAATATATGAAATGAAATTCTTCTCTAGTTTATCCCTCATATACGTGCGTCCACTAGAAGATAAATTTTTTAAAATTGATTTTTAATGATTCGATGAATTTTAATGAAGTTTTGATTCCAAAGATAGGCATCATTTGGCAGTGAGTTTGACAATAAAAAATGGTTTTTAATATTTCATAAATTTTATATTAATTGATAATGAAATATGTTATGAATTAGGTATTAAAGATTTTATTAATATATGAAAAATAATAATAGACATCTTTTTATTTAAACACGAAAAACTTAGAGAAAATTTAATTTTATCATACCGCTCGAGTTCAGAAAATAAAATTATAAGTTGAAAATAAGTGCTAGACCAGTACTGTAAGAAAATTAAGAGAGAATAAGGATAGTAAATATTACAGGAAAGAGAAACCTCAAAATTCATTAAAAATATAAAATATGCCACGAAAATGTTTAAAAAAAATCATTCCCTATTTATATCAGATTTTAAATTTTTTTAAATATTCCACCTTCTATAAACTTAGCAGGGTTTTTTTTTTTCTAAAATTCCGATTCAATAACTGAATCAGAAATTTAGAAAATGAAGCCACAATTCATTTAGTCTATGTATATTCCTCTGTTCTTGTACTTGATTAGAAATACTAGACAAAATGCTATTAGGGCCATCTTCAGAAATAAAATTAATAATCATGTTGTATCCATATAAATAAAACTGAGATGATTAAATATTTTTTACAAAATTCTAAATTGTTGAATACATTTTCTTAAAATTTTGTTCTCCAAAGCAGAAATGAAATGATTTCACGGTTTATATGACAAAGTACAGTTAATAATTGCTCAATAACTTTATAAATAATTAAAAATTATGTGATAATTGAATATAATTCGCTGATTATTAATCTCCAACGAAAAATTTAGCTTATTTTAATTTTTACTAATATTAAATAATATAAGTAAAATATTATTTTGTATTTACTAATATTAAATAACGTTTTTTTTTCATTTTGAATGTATTATTTTTTTTTTACTGTTTGCTTTGCTTAAAGTATATGAAGTTTGCACTGAATAGCTTGCAATTCTGACTAGTTAGATAATAACTGTAACTTTTGTTTTGTCTGTTTGCTTAAAGAATTTTACAAAGTTAAGTAAAATGGTTTAAAAATAAGATTGAAATCATTTTGCTAAGCAATATTTCCGAATAAATTCTTTAAAAAATATCTCATTTATATTTGATCCATCTTGTTTCATAAAAATGCTTTGAAATTTATATGACTCAATCCTATCCATCAAAATTTATTAGAAGAATCTCTTACATCCATTGAAGGGTGGAACTATCGATGGAATTTTCTGATTGCTTAAAGGGAATGTTTCTCTTGGGAAAACCCCAGACCACCTATTAATTTCAAAAACAAGTAAGAAGAAGAAAACGAAACAAGAGCAAGGGGAAAAGAAGGTCGATTCAATGTCGAACAGATGAGGCCTGGATCTCCCTTTCAATAGCAGTTTCACTTTTCCGAAGATCCGGATCCCCAGGTCACTCTGAGCATGTTTTCTGCGCATGAGGAGGTACCTTGTTTCCAGAGTAGGACACCGCTTGATAGGAGGCGTAAAAAGAGTCCTGAAATTCAAACACCTGTTTTATTTTTAGTTAAGGGGAACATCCTTATGCTATATTTATAACTAGACTAAATATTCAAGCTTTTATAAAATGACCACGAAAAACATGCATGAAACGACATTGAGATTACTTTTCATAGCAGTACCAACGAAAATAGGAAGATATGGAACTGGCAATTTAGCACAGGATGCTTTTTCAATTGCAAAGAAAAAAAGTCCAATCAAATTTTAAAAGATATATAAATTTTGTAAATTTTATTTTTCTATTTTGTATTTACGCAAAAGTCTTAAAAAATTAAGAATTATGGTATTTAATGAAATTTATGCTTAAATACAACTAATGCTCATTTAGTGTTCTAAATGATAGTTAATGAAAATTAAAAGTCTTTGTTTCTCACTTAGCATATAAAAATATAAATTGTTTATTAATTTTATGATTCCACATCACGAATAAAATATTTTTTACTATGAGCAAAAAATGTTTGAGAAAACCTTATTGATAAAAATTAAATACAAAACAAAATAATTACCTTTAAAAAATAAAATTGGGAAAAACAAGCAATAAAAAATAAGCTTTTTAAACATGATTTTTTTAGATACAACTTGACGACCTTCTTTAGACAATTTAATTTATATTTGTGGCTTTCATGCTACTTGATACAAACCACAACTGTACTTTTAGTATGCTAATTTGTTTTCCTTGAGCCAAAATCGTGAAGTTTCTTCATAATTTTCATAGTTTCTGAAAGCATTTGAATATGGTAAGTTGAATGGTCAAGGACTTTTAATGAACATTTTCATACGCAGCATTTTATCCATAGAAGTCAGACAAAAAAACAGAAAAAACCTTTTGTATTGGTAAGCCATTACCAACTAAAGTTGAAAGATGATTCATGAAGAACATTTTTTCATCAGATTTTTATTTTTAAGCACCTGATATATTGTTATGAAAACTTTGGAGTGAAGTATACAATTGTTTTACTTGAGGCTCAGGTGATATAATATTATTGATTTTTAAACTACTGGAATGTTTGCTCTAAAGAATTGAAGAAACACTCATTGGTCTATCCATAAAGACCGCAAGACCAATTGCATTGAGTAGAGCTTAATTTAGCCTGAATAGTTATTTAATCATGAGAAGAAAATTAACCGCTGGAAAAGCAAACACATTATCTGATGTTAATACCAGAAGAAATTTTTGAAGTTATAATAGTTTTTGCCGAAATTATTTCAATAAAAAGAAACTTGTATCTATGTTATTCCCACAAAGGATATATTTGTTCCTTTTTTAAAATTCTATTATTATTATTATTATTATTTGCTCAGCTAAAGTGTAAAGATGACATGGGAGTTTCAACATAGTGTCAAAAAAAATTTTGTCATCTCAGCAAATTTCGGTCCTTTTTCCCTATGTCGATAAGTTTAATTTGTTATGAATATTGATGATACGCTGAGTTATACAAATTTTTCATTCTCTGGTTTCATTCATTGCTGCTTTATTGTATTTTGACTTAATAATTTAAACATTCCAGAGGAAGATTTTCTCAGTAACTTGCTTAATTGGCACTTAAATACTGTCCTAAATTCGTCGTCTTTTCTCTTAATATTTTTGAATGCTTACAATTAAAACTTAAAAAACATGCATTATATCTGTTTTTACCTATCATCAAGTACCCTCATTCTGATTATTCAGCTTCTCTTTGACATATCAGCGTATTTTACTTCTCTTCTATTGGTTTAACTGGAAATATATCAGTGAATAAAATAATTAAATCTCCTTCCATTAACAGGATTGACTCAATAAATTAAACAAAACAGACACAAGTTTAGAAATATTTGGATTGACCTTCTTTTCCTCCTCGAAAGAATGAAAAATGAATTATGTCAATCAAAAAGTATGAAATAGCAGCTTGCATAAAAGGATGATAAGCTTCATGACGGATCCAAATACATCATTTTTCTACATACCTATATCTTTTAAAGAAAACCTTATTTCTAGCAAGTACTCTTTTAGTTACATGACAAAAAGTTAGCATTATTCTTGTTAAAGTTATCTTTATTAAATAAAAGATATATATGAGTATCGGAATCATATCTCCCACTTTAAACTTTATTCCAATATACCCTGAGGAGAATTCTAAATGAATTCAGCAGATTGGTCTATCCCATTCAAAAAATATGACCTGACTTAATTGGAAATCGAAAAAAAGATAAATCACCTTATTGCATATCGTTCCCACACATTCATAGTTTTTCCACAATCTATGGAAAAACCAAACAGCGATTTAGCTAGCTGCGTCTTAAAATATGTCATTGTAAGCTGATGCAGGAATTCGGAATACTTAATTATTACCAACATGAATCTTTAAACTTTAGACACAAGTGTTTTCTCTCCCTTTTGAACATGGAAGCATTTTCTTAGATTTTTTTTTCTCTTAACCAAGACGCCTAAATATCTAGGTCAAATTATTCTTGTTCATTAGCGATATCTCGTTCGAAATCACGACTGTCAAACTTGTCGTCTCCTTTCTTTCATCTTTTTAACTCACATTCATTAGATCTGATTGTAACATATTGGTCATTAATTTATCCTTTATAAGTTTGAAAATTATGCAAACATTGTACATTGCGAACCGCCTTGCGATAAAGAGGATATCACGAACAGTATGAAATTAATGGACCAATAGCTTCACATAGAGGCTCTCTCATCAATTCAAAAATAAAACAGCTGAATCTGATTGATGAGTTAAATGCCTTATTTAAAATTAGCTATAAAGTAATGGAGCAGTTTTAAATAATCACCAAAAAGAAATTGCAACATCTGAATTAACAACTAAGCATTAAGACTTTATTGATTTAAAGTTTAATTTACATAATAAGGATATGAATCAATTGAATATTTAAAATAACTATACAATTTTTTCCTTCAATAATAATAAAATATATAAAAATAAAATTATACATTTATTTCTTTTTCTAGTTATAATTATATTTCTAGTTAATATTATATTTCTTTTTCTATTTATAAAACAATAGGCAAAACAAGAAAAAAATTCTAGAACTAATTCTTCTAATTCTAGAACTTCTAATCAATTTTTGATAATGAATAAATTTAAATTAGTCGTCGCATTTTAATTTTAATAAAAAAATTTATTTTCATGTTTTTACAAAAAAAAAAAAGCTTAAATATTTCTTAGTTAAACAAATTTTAAATGATACTTTTCGTGAATACAGAAGAAAAAATACTAATTATATGTAAATGAAAAAATAGATTAAAAATCTTAAATTTATCTTATGATTTTTTTTATAGTTTGTTATGTTCTCGGTTGAAATTAATTTTTCCTACTCATTTTGTAATAATGCATTAAATTAATGCTCACTCCTATTCCATTGCTTTTACCAAAATTTATTTTAAATTCACGAGCCTAAATAAATTAAGAACAATAATAGGTTTTTTTTCTTGATTTTCGATTAAATATTCAGCATCTTTGTAGTTTAATGAATAATTTTTTCATATCAAAAATTAAAATATTAAGACACGTAAGTTCAAAATAAAATAATCTTACTTCCAACTTTCTTGTATACAATATCTTTATTGCTGGTCAGAATCGCATTACTATAGTAAATAATGGTAATTTAATGACGTAATTTTGTTGAGACTTATTCTTTTTGAATGAAATATTATAATCTAAATAACATATTGATTTGTACTGCATTCATTGTAAGTGGTAAAATAAAGAGGTCTTTTTAGAGTAGTTGAGATTGTGATGATATTAAATCGTCGTTCCATCATGTTCTTCCTTAACATTCAAAACATTTAGGTCTACAATTTACTAATATACATTAAGTAACTAATACACCAAATCTTTTATAAAGCATTCCAAAACTATTTACTTTTAAATTGTATAAGATCATCATTTTAGTTAATGAAACATAGTAATAACAACAAGAAAAAGAAAAACAGCGGTAGTCATCTACAAGCAACTTTCTTTCAAACTCTTTAATGCATAACTAACCATATATTTACCTTTCCTTTTGTCTACATAAAAACGAAAATATTTGATAAGATCATGAATGTTTAGATTTTCAACTGCACACATGAGAGTTTTATGTTTCGTTAAACAGTAAAGAAAACCACGTTTGCATTATGGGAGCATTTTCCACCAAAAAAAAATTTGATCCAGAGCTACAATCAGAGTAATAAAATCATCTACAAAATTCCATTTATTTAGGTCATTGTGTTTTTGAGTTACTAATTTTTCATATGTGTAAAAGGTTAGATAAAAATACATCATATACCAGAATTTATTTATTTTCTTTAAGTTTTGTAGTTCATCTGCACTTGAGAAGCCAAATTGTTAAACTTTTCGAAAAAAAAATTTCTTTCAAAATTTGTCAAAAAAAAAAAAAATTACAAATTCGATGATACGACCACATATCAGATATCATTTGTCTGATTCGAAGCATTTTTGAATGATCGTGTTCCCATACTGACGAAATTCCACATATCTTTTCTTTTCCTACATTTGAAAGTGTCTTAAACTTGGAGATTAGCCAAAATATCGAGCTCGAAATTTTTGACGATTACAATATTCTCTTTGTATAATTCATATTCCGTAACGTTAAAGGATATAATTCTATAAGCTTTTAAAATATCGTTCTCAGTTCGGGAAAAGCGATTGATAGCATTATACATGCCCTATAGAAATTCCATACTCAATAGATTTAATGTACTACTGAAATCTGAAAAGAATTTGAATAATGTATGCACACCTAAGATGCTGAGTAATATTCTGGTTACTGATGCCAAGGCTGATTTCGAAAACCATCAATTAAGTTATTTTATTTTGAGTATTCAAAGCGGAGAATCTTTCTACCTGCATTTGATCTATAAATGGATTAAGTATCTTACTTAATGAGTCTCTCAATCACGTTCGACAACTTTCATACGTTAATTTCTTTGCCTCTGGGAAAAATATGTACAAGTTTATGAAGAGTTTTACTAAAGATCAACTGATAATTTATAACAGAATGAGAAATTTCTATAACGAATTTCAGAATATCAGAATTTTTTATAAACAGAAAGATGCATTATGAAAAATGGTAGATAATCTTCAAGAAAACCAAGAATTAATTAATCCTAAATTAATAATATTTCTTGTGTGTTTTTAATTCTCACACTAACCGAAAAAGTGAATTGTTCCTTTTGTCCTTTTTCGTATGTTATTCGAAATTTAGTTCTATGTTCTGTGAATCAACATGATACATTATTCGAAATTCTTTCAAAATTTTGTTCTGTGTTTGCTATTATTTTTCTTCTTGCCTGTTTGAAATCACTTAATACGTTTTTTTTATTTGTTGGGGTTGTTAAACGGTAAATAAATAAATGTACATCTTTTTAAAAAAAAGAGCATTACAAATTTACTCCCAAATAAGTTAAATTAGTTTAAATGCAAGTTGTTTGTTAATTCTTATTGAAAGGAATAAGAAATACAGTGAAATGTATTAATCATTTAGGAGGGGAAAATATATTGCAATAATTTTATTGATATTGTTGTAAATCATGCTATTTATGACGATTTCTCTTTGTTCTTTTAACAGAGCAATTGTATTCCAACATAATAATCTAATAGCAATGAGTACTTGGGAGACAAAGCTTCCCCTGACTTTTTTTTTTTTGAAAAATTATAAATAAAGTCCTACTGTATGGCTCGTTTAAAATCCTAACAATTCTAATAGTATTGGGAATGCGAAATCAAGTATAAAGAAATTGAGAAAACTTGAGAAAATCGCATGGAAGTCCGTAGCCCCAACTACTTCATCTCTGTATAGTCACATAATAATATTTAGCAATATATATATAAATTTTTTACGTAAAATTACGTTTTTTAGGAGAGTTATCTATATGGATAAACCTAAAAAGCAAATCCTCGTCTAAATATAAATTTGGTTCAAATCGTAAGAGCTGTTTCCGTGATTCCATAATTGAGTCAATTATAATGACCTCACAGCTCCGTCCACCTCCCGGAAAAAAATTAATTGCTCTTGCTACTTAAAATATAATTGTTTTAATTATATTTTAACAAGATTAAAATAGCAAACGCAATTTAGATTTTGAATAGCAAGCGCAATAATATATCTCTAATTATCTTTTTTCCTGCAAGATTCGCAAGATATTTCGGAAATGTTCTTGGTACTGAGAATGTGAAGAAAATCGTGTGAACAAGAACCGATCCATTTAGTTTGCCTTTGATTGCAAATCAAACAAATAACTAGTTTTTCTTGAAATAAAGACACCTGACTATATCCCTGCCTGACTTAATGCCATATCAACGAATCTACAAACATGCAGTATATGATTTCTTTTCTTTCTGTACTAAGTTACAAGAACTAAAAGAAAGGACGAAAGTAGATTTCAGACTTTAAAGTATTGTTTGAAACTAAGATAAAGTTCAGAAACTTTAATTTTTTTGAATTTTAATTGATTAATAAAATTTAAAATAGAATAGCATTAAATTAATCTTCTTTAGTTAAGGTGTGCAATATAACGGAAGTTTAATTCTAATTACCATCTAGTTAAATTTTTTTTTTCTGTATGAATTGACTTTCCAAATAATATGTTTTGATGTTTAGAGAGTTGGAATGCGCTGCCTTACAAATGTCATAAGCCCCAATACGATTAAAAATAATTTCAATTCCTAACTATTAAAAGTTTTATATATAGAAATAAAGAGGATAATTTCATTTCTAAAAAACTTCAAAGAATCCTAAAATCGTAAATGAAAAAAGAAAAAAAAAGATGAAGAACAACAGTATTTTTGGAAAGTAAACCCATTTCATTGTTTAAAATACCCGTATAACTATAAATGCAAAAATAAATACCTGCTTTAGAAAAATTATAGTATTATTTTGGACATAAATAAAGATGTATAACTTTGTAGTATAAGAAATCTGAATTTTATATTCTATAGTTCATAAGCATTAGGGAAATAAAGTTGGGGAAGTTATTTGTAAACGTTTAGACAGATATTCTAGATGCTTAGACAGTTATTTCTAAATGTTTCGGCGTTTTTTTTTTTACACATTTATTTCTTTTGCAGTTCTCATGGAATTTAAAACTTTTAAAGGTATTTAAAATAATTATTCATAAAAAAATTAACAGTATTTGAAACAAATATCCATAAAAGCTTTAATGGGGTTTTAAATGTTCTTTTTGATATTTCTAGTTTTACTATATTCATGCTATAACATTTAATTAATATTATTAAATGTTAATAATAATTAATATTATTTTTTTAATAATTTATAATTTTTTCTCTTAAAAATTAGAAATATTTTCAAAAAATGGTTCCAATTTCATAATTTTCTTAGTTATTGCAAAAAAATTAAAAGTCGAGAGAGTACTTTTGAATTTATGGTGATTATTATTTTTAAAAAGTTCTTATGTTTCGTAAAAATTAAATTTAAAAGTTTATAACGCAATGCTTCTTTTAAAAATTTGCAAAGATATATAAGTTTAAAAGTATTCCAATTTAATAATTATAAAATTTTTAGACTGATTTCTATAAGTAAGGAAGCAAGTATAGAAATATATAGTTTCTAAAGTGATTCTAAACCATGATTAGGAAATATTTATTTAGATATAATTCATTATTTCATTTAGAGCTAAGATAATGAAGCTTCAGTAAGCATAATGAAGTTTTAGTAAGTATAATGAAGTTTTAGTTCAATTTTGATGCTTTCTAATATCTTGTCTTCAAGTTGAGATCATAAGAAATTTTTCTTTCAAGAACAACCTTATATTTCCGCAGCTTTTTAGAATTACTCAATGTGTTTGCGGATTTTCACGAACGCAATCAGCATTCGTTTTTGGAACACTTATTTTATTCTTGCATAATAAATAACATTATCACAGTGGTGGCATTTTCATCCGAAGAGTTTTCTAAGGATTTCATCAGGTTTCTAGGTAATAAATCTGGCTTTCTTTAAACAAGAAAAAACAATCGTAAGTTATAGAATTTGATGGTTGAAAAATAGAAAAAAAAATAATATTATGCTTGGATATTCTGAAATAATATTGAAATAAGATTTAAGAAAGACTTGAATATTCAGAATTGTGATTTGTTTATGGTATTTTAGTTACACTCGCTCAAAACTCATAAACGCAGTGTAAAAAAAAAGAAACCTATTAAATTCAAATTTATCAAAAAGATCTCTTGGAAAATGAAAATATAAAAGAGGTGCATTTAAAAATAAATGCTATTTAATGCTTCAAAAAAACAAATTAAATATTTCACTTCAAACATCTATATTTTCCAAATAAATAAATAAAACTATTATTTACAAAAATTCTTTCATTTTTTTAAAAATAATCGCTTGCATTCTGACTGGAAAAATCCCATTTCGATTAAAAAATTTCTTTTTTCATTATTACTGTATTCCATTAGATTGTCACTTAATATGATATTAAACAAAAATTTAAAAAGAAAATTGCAAATGGTCGTTAAGTTCAAATTCGCAATTAAATGTTTTACGATATAAAATATTCACACCAGGATGCAGCAACATATTTTTAGAACAGATTCGTTTAAAGGTGATAAAAATTTCTTATACAAATACAATAATTACTTAACAAAACTTCATTACAGCAATTCATGTCGAAAACCCTTTTTTCTTTTTTATTTGGAAATTTTTATCCTTCTTTTAAAAAAAATTATTGGTTAATAGCATAATTATTAAGTCCCCGAAAATATTGAAGACCTTGAAAAATTATCCATGTATGATCATTGAGAATATAGAAATGGGCGTATTTATTTCAAGTAAGTGGAATTTTATAGCATAAAAATTTGAATTAATCGAATTAAATTCAAACTAAAGATAAAATTTCATGTTAATAAGAAATTCAAGAGAAAAATTTTAAATATTGAGGAATTCGGATGGAAAAGGTTTGCAAATCAATCGAATGCAATCGCAGATATCATTTAAATTAGAAAATTGAATCAAAGTAAAAATATTATTCAGAACAATAATTCTGCTCAAATATGCTCTTATCACATTAGTCATATTTTATTCAATAGTTTTTCATATATATTTTAACTTAAATATTTACGTTCGAAAACAATTCACATTTTTATTCTTTAAATAAAAATGATAGATACAAAATAATGATATATCGAAACATTTGGAAGACCTTAAGCATGCAATATGTGAACAACCCCTCATGTCTTTTACCAATTAACACAACGGAGAAGTAAATTATGCAAATGAGACATTTTGCTATGAGAGAAGGTATGGAATCTTCCCATCAAAGAAACACCGTTTTCACTGAAACGGGTGGCCGATTTCTTTTAACGAACCCAACTTTCATACCTGTCAGGCGGATACATACACACGGATTCGGACTACCTATGAATCTGTGACAAGGAACTCTACAGAAAGCAGACCTACTTCAAGGCCAAGGTCACTTGGAGGTCAATGAACCCCCCGGCTCCTCATACGTCACCACGGCTCGAATGTAGGGCGCGCATTTCTTCATACTGGGCCTTTATTTTTAGATGCCATTTTACGGAGTGGTGAGCATCTCTATGGAGTTCACTGTATGTCCGCGCACTTCCAACTATGCAGTTGGAGGCAAGTTTCTGCCAGTCAAGTGTGCGAGAGGTTTAAGGAAAAGGAAAGGAAAATTAAATTTATGTTTGTGCGCAGAAAATGAAGGATATTTACTACAAGCGAAGCATTCGTTACGGTTAAGAGGTGCTATGAAGTATGTTCCCCAAGAGCAGTTCAATTAGTTGAGAAGATCCATCCTTTTTTTCAACAAGTGTCAGACAGATGGGGATGTGCGAAATTAAATTATCTGCAGAAAGCCGAACTTAATTTTCTGAAAAAATATCTTAGTTGCCCTAAAGTACATTGGAACAAGGAAGCTAAATGCAGTAATTTTAATGCACGGACCGGTTAAGTCTGGAGGCAGGCAGGAAAAGTCAGAAGTGACAATTGATGCCTGGGTTAAATTTTAGGAAGAAGAAAAAAGAATATTTTTGCGTGCCATGAATCCAAAATTCAACAAAGGCTGAAGCGGAATTAAATTATACTTAATTTTTCTTAAAATTATATCTGAGAGTGGTAGCGTAACTTCAATTAATTTTCTAATTAAAACAAAAGTATTTTTAAAAATTAAATTTTTTTTTAAGTAATATGCTTACTTTTAAAATTTTAAAAATGTTTGGAGATTTTCAGATTTATGAATTAATCTAATTTTTAATCTTGTTATTCAAAACTTGTAAAAGTAAACGGCTTATTATTATATTTCTAACCCATTAAATAGAACATTTTAGCATAAAATATTGGGGAAATCAAATGGTTTCAAAAAAAAAGTTCTCAATTTTTTCAAAAATTTTTCTTTAAAAAAAGATTTTATTTTCCCTATTTATGTTTGAAAAAAATGTGTTTGTGATTTTAAAGTAAAAAAATTAAAATATAAGATGATAGAATAATTAATGATGATAGATAGTTAATTATTAAAAAAGAATTTCAATTTATCATTTAAAAATTATTTAATATTTGGTGATTACCAGATTTAGGAATCAGTCTAATATAGAAAATTGGTATTGAAAGCTTGCAAAAGTAAAAGACTAGTTTATATATTTTTAATACATTAAATAGAGCGTTTTAGCATAAAATATTGTAATAATCAAGTGTTTTTTTTTTAATTCTCAGTTTTTTTTCTTTAAAAAGGATTTAATTGACTCCATTTATGTCAGATAAAAATGTGTTCGTGATTTTAAAGTAAAAAATTAAAATATAGCATGATAGATAATTTATTAATGATGATAGGTAATTAAATTTTAATAAGAATTTCAATTTATCATTCGGAAAATAGCAGTAAAGTATTTTCGCGATCATAATAAAAAATCCATAAAAACTGAATAAAATACATTTTTTGCTCTATAAAAAAAATTAAGAATTCTTAGTGGGAATTTTCATCAAGAAGCGGACTCCTTTTACAGATTCAATTCGTCCTCTGGTGACAAGTGACAAAATAGCAATGCCAATTTGATTTTAGAATTCACTGTATAGTTTGGGCAGCTGGAATACCACAGCATTGTAGACAAAGACAGTATATAGGTGGATGCTAGATAATATGCAATTATCCTTAGAATTATTCACTAAGGAAATATATTATCCTTGGAATTATATGCTAAGGAAATATATTATCTTATAATAAATACCAAGAAGATATTCCAAACAAAACAAAAAAATCTAATATACAAACAAAAAAATCAGAATTTATTTAAGGGGTGTTAAATAAATTTAGAAACGTTTTCCTCTTTACTACAGGAAATAAAATTCTACGCGATATTAATAGTTTAATACAGAAACTTTACTCTTTGACGATGATAAAGAAAAAAGGTTTTAACAAATTAAAATGTTCTTTCCAATAAAAACGGCTTTCGAAATATTTAATTAAATTTTTAAAAACTATTAAGAACTTTTTCTTATTTTTTTAATTCATCCCTTTTTTAATGCACAAGAAAAATCAGTGAAATAATGCTTTATATTGTCATTTAATTGTCATTTTATGATTTAAAAAAAATTTGAATACCGGTAATAATAGAAAAAGCTCTGTGATATGTATTTTCTTTTTTTATCGACTTAAAAAACCAATTTAAATAATAAAACTCTCTCTCAAGGAAGTAAATTTTCCCATTTACTATTCTTTTTTATGGTTTATTAAATAACGAAATTTCCTTCTGAAGGATAACTTTGTGAAAGGTCATTGCACAGAGCAGGTTTTCTTTACTTTATTTCCCATGAAAAGCGATGTTATCGGCTTGGAAAAAAGATATCAAACTCAGATACGATGGCATTATAAAAGAAGCCGACATGAAATGCGTGTCAAATCAATTTAGAAGAAAAACGGATTTAAAAGCATATATGGGAATATCGTGCTTTTGAGTAGAGTTTCGAAGTACTGAATACAACTTTTGCTTCAGTACTTATTCATTATGTTTAATTTTAATTTTCAAATTCAGTAATAATAAAATGTCTGTCTCCCGTGTGATATATTAGATACTAAAACGTCTCTTCTGGAATCAACATACAAAAAATGCGCATAACATTATCGTACTTCATTACCTTTCAAGAGATTAAAAACCACTTTTATAATAGTTAATAAAATAATAAAAGCCTTGTCGAAAATTATCATTGTCAAAAATATTTTTATGCTAATTTCACCGTTTATTTTCACAAATGGTAACAGCTAAGTCAAGAATTTCCAAACAATTTGCAAAATCCTAGAAAATTAACCCGACATTCTGATAGATTTTTGAGATATCTTCGAGTCCAGAAATGCATTTTTGCTTTTAGCTCTGTTCGTTTGTATACACAATAATTCGAAAACACTTTGAGTTATGGTGAATTTACACTTGGCCAGTTATAAAATGGCCAGTGGGCAGCGCATGCGCAGAAAGGGACTGATTTTTGTTTCATAATTTCATGATAGATTCAGACTTTCTATACTTGGCTGTAAATTGTCGCTTTGATGTTGCCGAATTTTTCTTTTTTACTGCGTATCGTAGTAAAATGGTGGACATTTACACAAAGAAACATGGTAAAATAGGAAAAAAGGTCAACATACAAAAATTGCATAAACCATAAAAAAGAAACGACAAATAAAATAAAACACTCTCACACACAATCTCGCATCATAAAAAACAAAGAGCTAAAAATGCCGGAATTAATCTATAATAAATGATCAATTTTTTTCAAAAAACCTGCAAAATTCTACAAATGCAAGTAGTAAAAAATATAATGTAGAGGCATGCTGTTGTCCAGCCGGAACAGTTATTTGCCATCAACCGGACAGCATTTTTCAGCTTTTTTACGCATGCGCTGTCAACTAGTTGTCTTATAACTATACGAGTGTAAACTCGACATTGAAAAGAGACAATTTAGTGTATGAAAGTATGATTAAGTTTTTTGAATTCTATCGAATTTTGAACAATATATATTCACAGAAATTATTCCTGTACAGCTCTTCGATTACAAACGCACTCGAAAACCTAAAAGGAAATAGCTGCATTGATTAAATTTAGTACATAGTCTTAGCATTTAAAATGTAGATTGGTATAAAATTTTGAACTAAAAGGAATTACCTTTTGGTTGAAAATTTTTTTGGTTCTCTCGACATGTACTTTCACCAATATGTAAATACAGTAAATCAAAAACGTACTGTTTAAGTAAATAAAATATGGCATATGAACTTGTAACTATTGTTTTAATTCTGCGAAAAATTTAGTTCTACACAAAATTGACAAATGGGTGTCCAATAAATGCTCATATAACAATAAATATTCTGTAGTTAAAACAGTAAAATACATATTTTGTTTTCGAGTACTTACATATTAACCGAATGCCAGATATTAGTAGAGAAACATTTTTTCAAAGAACGTACAATAAATTCAGCAAAAATGCTAGACTGATGCCAAATATCTATATTTCATTTTTATTGTTCATCTTTAGTTATAGGATAGTTACAACCTTAAACAATGTCTCTTTTTAGAGAGAGAGAGAGAAAGGGAGAAAAAGGATATATGCTAGAAATATTTCGGAAGACCATTCTCACTAATTCATTTTATTCTATCTAACAGGTACATAACTATTATTATCACATTAATATCAATATTTTATTACAATTAAATTATTTCTATCAGACATTCATTCAATTTCACTTAAATTAAAAATTAAATGAATGACTTTTATCGAAATATTTTCGATTGTTGATTTTAAATAAATTTTCACAATATAAATTTGCTGCGGATATTTGATGCCATGATTTCAGCATCTGATTTTTCTACGTCTATCAGGCTTTTATAGTTCGAAAGAAACCTGTAAATTTTGGCTTAATGATATTTGTAACCTCAAGTAGGATTTATTAATTCATTGCAACAAGAATGTAAGATGGAAATTTTTTCAACATGATCATTTTAGTTTATATGTTTTCGACCTTGAAATCAGCAAAATATTTTGGCATTAAAAAGATTCTACACAAAATAACATTAGATAGCGAACAAATAATCAAAAATAATTTTTTCGAAACTTTGCATCTTATAATTGCTCTAAAAAATGTAAAATATATTTTAAAATTTAGTCGGTACTGCATAAAGTTTGTGGTTTCAAATCGCAAAATTAAAAGCGAACTGGCGTGTCTCATTGTTCTGAAGTATGTTTCTTAATACTCATCTTTTAGAAAAGGAAATGGCAAAGTTTTCCTTTTCTGGTTTCGTTCTACCTTAAATTATTTCTTTTAAAACTTCCGCTGATTTTTTACCACTATTTCACAATGAGTTATTTATGAAATTCATAAAGGAAAATTAGAAGTGACCTCGACTTTCTTTATAAATTTAAACAGCATAATTGTTAAAGGACTGTTAATTTCGTCATCACTATGAATGAAAATCACATACCTATAATGATACATGGAACGTGACTTAAAATGCCTAATTTTTTAGCAAAAATCTAAAAAGAAAGTACGAACGAAAGAGTTCAAAGCTAGAAACAAAGACTAGTTTTTACAAAACAATTTAAAAATCTACCTTCTACGGTTAATACGACTTCATGATTTATTTATTATGAATTAAGAATAGTGATCTTAAATTTGCTTCCAATTTCCAACAAATGAAATAAAAAAATTTACAATCGATAAACAAAAAACTAGAAATTCTAAAACAAAAACCTTTTAGTAAATTTTGCTTAACTAGTTTCCTATTTATATTTAAAATTATGCTACCGAATGTTAAATAGGGAAAGAAAGGCAACAATGACTTTTTAAATAGCGATGGATTCCAATCAAATAAAAAATGATTGGAATGAATTTCTAATTAAACAATTTATTGGGAGTGTTTAGAAATTCTTTTCGAAAACTGATTTCTTTTTTATTTTCGATTTCGTTCATATAAATAAGGAAGTACTGAGAAATTCAAACTTTATTCCAGCAAAATTTAGTTATTCTTCATGTAACTAGTTTAAGTAAATGTTGTAGTTTTCCATTTTAGAGCAATTTTATTTTGAATAGAAATAGTTTTTTGCAAACCATAAAATACTTTATTTCTTGATAAAAATTCTTGAAGATTCTTGCTTTGTATTTATATTTATAAATGGAATGATATCTGTTCTTTTTCATCTTCATTGGCACTTAAAATTAACATCATTTAATATACGTTACAAACTTTAGAGCAGTAATAAATTCAGCAAAATTAATTTCATGGTTTTATATCAGCTTCATCCACTGAGAAATGCAATTAAAAGGTTTTGCAAATACTTGTGTGCATATGTGTTTTTATTTCCAATTTTTAACACTATTATTAAGCCATGTTTTCATCCATAGAGAAAAGAATAATGTATTTTGGCCTCTTACTCTCATTCAGGGGAACAAAAATAGCTGATTCTGCTTCCTTTATTACATGGCTTTTGACCTACAAGTGTATGTTTTAGGCAAGCCATTTACGAGTATTGCCAGTTTTGTAAACAAGCAAATCAAAATCTTATAGGCTTCAGAACAAACCGAATTTCTGGGAAGAAGTTCGTTCTTGCATATTATAAGTAAACGTTCAGGAATTTTTCACAATAGAAATAGCACACATTAATTAAAATTATTTAAAAAATAAAAAACAACAAAAATGATCGCCAGTTGGTGATAAAAAAAAACTCCGATAAATAATTTCAAAAATTAAAATAATATTAAAACAAAAAGAATTTATGATATAGAAAAATTCTACTTATAATTATATTATAAGATTCATTTGTTTTAATTTTGAAGATATGTATTATGTCTGATTTAAATTTGACTGAATTTTAAAGCACTTTAACGAGTATTTTTTTAACAAATTTAAGCGGAAGACAATAATTTTATTTAAAATATCAGAGTTATTTTACTTTCAAAAAAAGATCAGAATTTGGCGTAGGAGAAAAAAAAATGTATCTCTATGGTGAAAGAATAAAAAATTATTTAAAGTGGTGTAAATAAAAATATAAAATTTTGATCATTATTATTTGGAAAGAAACTAATATTTGCTTTCCCGAAATCTCTCTAAAAAGTCTTTTCACTTTCTAGAAGTTGGTGTTTAAAGGTCCCTTTTTAAGCATTTCAATTCAATTTTGGACAAATATTATTGATACAATCTTGATTCTAAAACTCCCCACATTCTCAAGATGCTTTTGTTATCTTGTATTGATGTATTTGATTCATTTCCATTCGTTGTTTTAAAATTAATGTATATCGTAAAATTGGTCATTTTACTTTTACAAACATTTGTTAATCTTCAATTCATCCTCATACTTTACCCATCTGCAACATTATAATGTATATTTTTTGTTCTTTTTACTTTAAAATTGCAAAGCTAGTCATTAATGTCTTGCGTTTATTTCTATTCTCATCTTACAAATACTCTCTTCCCGAGCAAGTACTTCCTTCTTCTAAACCTGATTTATTCACATCTATTAATCAAATACTTTCTGACAACAGAACTCGATTTCACTAATCTTATTATTGCATTGTACTTTCGGCAATTTAAGATCAAAATACTTTGTAATGGGAGCAAGTGTACTAAGATGAACTTAATTTATGTAAAAAGGCCAAATTCATACTCGAAAAAAATATCTTTACAATTCACTTTATATGGCCATGAATATTGAAAGTGTTTGCTAAATTATCAAAGTTTTAAATGCAGTAATAAAAATAATCAAATTAACTCGAATCACTCTTATATGAAAAAAATCAATAATTATATATTTTTGAAATACAGACCTTCTAATTTACATAAAAAAAGTTGTAATTTTTTAAAGATTTGGATATAATGGAATATTAAAGAGGGAAACCAACATTTGCAAATAAATACCAGGAAAGCACTTATTCCTTTGGACTTTTTAAAAGAGAGCTTTCAGTAAGATATCTACAGACAAAAATCATAGAATAATCATCCGTGTGTTTGTGTGTGTGCGTGCGTGCATGCGTGTGCGCGTGTCAGTGAATCCTATTACATTAGTCAACAAGTTCTTAAGAAAATCAAAAAATTGAGAGGATTTTAGAAGATTGAAAAGGATTTCCAGAAATTTTTGCAATAATATCTTGCAATAAATTAACAGTTTCATCTGCTCAAGTCGTCTTAATAAGCAAGTACTTAAAATATTTTAATTTAATTATTCGTTTCTAATAATTTTTTCGGTGCTATATTACCGCGTTTTTAATTTTAATAAATTCATTATGCAAGCATTAATACTTATTACATTACAAAATAGAGTATAACTTGATATTGTATAGCAACTGTAATTGTTATAAAACAGTATAAATGCATAAGTTTAACAAAAGTGAGGACATTAGTTACATTTACTTCATTTTGTGCTTAAGTCGTGGCTTTTAGATTTTTACCCTCAATTTCCACTATACTACAATGAAGATAATCGCTTAGATTATTCTATTGCTTAAGCATTGTGGAATTAATTCCACAATTCATGTTCGGTGAAAAGAATACTGCAGTGAAGGAATAAATTATATTCATTGAAGAATGTATTGTGCATTCTTCAATTAACATTAATTATATTATATCGGCATATTGCATATGCTGATTTCAGAATGCAAGAAAATATGTTCAGATATGTTGTAAAATGACGATACACTTAGTAATAAGCCAAATTTTCCAACTAAGAATAAGAAATTAAGAATTTCCCTCCTTTACATTGAACCAAGTTGCTATCTAATTTCCCTGAGGAAATTCGATAGTAATAGTTATTTTAGCAAACAGTTATAGTTATAAGAACAAATAGTTATATTAGTCAATGTTAACAGTAAAATAGTCATCATTAGGAGGAGGGCAAAGAAATGACTTTTGCATTTTTACTATCTTATGCAGTAATTTTCGAAAGAAATGCTTTTTATTAGGTTTATATAAATTATATCTTATAATTGTAGATACTTTTTTCAATTCCTACTATTAGCTCATACTCCTATATGTATTCATTTATATATCTTGTTCAAAATTCCAATCGTTAATAAAATATTTTTTATTCATCCACTCAAATTCAAATACATTTTTTTAAAAAACTTGTAGTGGATGACAATTGATGTTAATATAGTTTTTTTAAATATTAATTCACTAATTAAATTTAATTAATTTTAATACTTTAAATAGAGTTTAGCAGTTTGTTATGAAATTTGAAATTAGTAGGCAGCAGCTCAATCGGTAAAATGCAAAGAAATGAGTATTTTTCCTGATAAGGTTAAGTGCAATTCAATTCTTGTGAAAATCACCAATTCATGGATATTTAATATATTTTTTTGATAATTATTTAATAAATAAGAATTAAAATTAAAATTTTATTTGTTGATATAAGTCAGAACTGAAGTAAAATATTTTTTTACATTACTTATTCACGTTCACATTTTAACTTTATTTGCTTATTTCTTTGAGGTCCTTGCCATATTACAAAAGACGGAAGGATTTCATGAAATTCCACTTTAAAACTTTATTTGACAGGTTTCAAAATCAAAATTTATGCGTGCAGCTCAGATTGTGACAATTAAGGTATTTCACTTCATACACTGTTTAAAAAAATTGATTGCAGGAAAAGAATTCATCAGTTAAGGAAGAAATCCTTATGTCAGGTAGTGAAGAAAGTCACGATGTATAGAAAAACTATCTTCTATCAATTGCGTAAGAAAATATTGCAACTTCAACTTATAAAGTTGCTTTCTTAGAAGTTTGGAGAATGGTAATTTAAACTTTTTTTGCTACAATTAAGATTTCTGGAATTTCCAACTTATTTATCTTTACCTGTTCTTTGAAGAAGGAAATTCGTCTTTAGTATGTTACCAGCAAAAGCAAATGAATCCAGAATAATAAAAAAGAAAATTGTGTTAATAAATTGAAGTGAAGATAAATCTAATTTAACACATATAGATCAAAGCAGTTTCTGAGTTATCATGTTCACGACAATCATAATTCCAAAAAATTATTTATTCAGGGTGTTGGGAAGTAAAAATTCGTCAAAATCTTGTGTTCAAATTTTTCGACGATTCCAATATTTTCATATATGAAAAAAAGTATTACATTATCTCGTGTCTGTTCAAATATTTCAAAAAAGGGAAATTTCTTAAAATCTCTACTGCATGTTCTCTTTGTACAAAACATTTCTTAAATTTTAAACAAATTGAAAGTCAGAATTAAATTCTAAAAAAATCGGAACATCTATATAATTAAAATTAGATCATTTGCTTTGCTCATTTTAATTTATTCAGAAATTTCAAGAAATATGCATTTTTTCTTTTGAATTTTAACTGGCTTACACTTTCATATTTTTATTTCGCAAATTCTCATTACCTTGTATCAATGAAACATCTACTTCCGCATTTCTCAGGAGTCTTATGCAAATAACTACTACGCAGTGTGGATTTCATTGCTCGTAATGATTATAAAATTAATTGAAACCACAAAGTGCTCAGCTGAATAAAAAGTGGAATAAAAAAACAAGTAAACAGTATAATAACAGTAGCTGTAGTAACAATATCATAAGAGCGACAATAGAAGTTGATTGTTTACTAAATAATTTCCCTATACGCAACCGCTTTGAAAGTCGTTTCTCTATTTAACGATGTTGTGTTAATTATACTGCATCTCCTTTTCGAAGGTCCCTCTCTGTTTTTATTATAAAGGTCAGTTAAGATATTAGGTTGGTGCGTATGAAATGTCGGATTCTTAAGTGATTGTATAAAACTGCATATCTTTCTTCAAAAGCTGTTTATTCAATCAAAGTATGCTCCATTCGCTTCAATACACTTCTCCCAACGAGATTTTAAAGCGTAGATGCCTGTCTTAAAAAAATTTTGGTCTTTAGAATTAATAAACTCTGATATCGAGTTTTTTAGACTGTCTTCATTTTCATAGTGTTTGCCCCTTAAAAACAGCTCTAAATGCTTGAAAAAATGAAAATCGGTCGGCGAGAGATCCGGTGAATATGGTGGATGCTGCAAAACTTCATATTCCAGTTCGTTCCAGCTTATTTCGCTCTGTCAGTGCGTGCGGTACCCACTTGTCCATCTTCTTAACCTTGCCAATCTCAGAAAGGTGTCTCAATATCGTTGTATGGTCAACTTTCATCCTGATAGCTAGTTCCCTCGTGGATACGGCTGGATCCGCTTCCACTAGAGCCTTCAGGTCATCATTCTTCACAGACGTTTTGGGTCTTCCGCGCGGCTCATTTTGCAGTGAAAAATCGCCAGTCCGAAATTTTTCGAACCAACGCTGCACTTTCCGATCGTTAACCGTATTCTCCCCAAACGCTTGGTTTATGTTGCGTGCAGCTTTTGCAGCACTATTACCAAGTTTGTACTCATATAAGAAAATGACGCGAATGTCGGCAGAATTCATATCGGCAATAAACTCAAAAGAAATAACAAAAGGGAAGACCTTCGAGAAAACCTATTTTGCTGAAATGAGTCTCTGGCAATGGACAATACGACTATGAATGAGGTTATGCCAAAGACAAAAGTATAACGAAAACAGGGAGACAAACGTCCGCATGTAAAGAGAATCCGACATTTCATACGCACCAACCTAATATTATATAGCTAAGCTATATCCATATAATATGTATCATTTTCTTCTATCTTTCTTATAGAAGTAAAAAACACTTTAAACCATGCCCTTCATCATATCGATTAAATTAGTTCTTGAATATGTCCTTTACCGTAGCTAGCTTCTGCCGCAGTATGCTAATTGGAAGAAATAGATAAGATTGTTTAAAAATGGATTCTTTGTTATTTTCTTTTTAAATGTTGCCTCAACTTGTACTCCGCTAAACATAAAGGATAACTTTTTTTCGAAAAGACTTTCATATTATTAAATTATTTTTGCAATAAAAATTAAAGCAGGCATTTTAAAATTATCCAAAAAAAATAATACCAAAAACTTAACAAAAATAAGCAATTAATTATATTTATTTTAACATATAAATGATTGTATCAATCATATGTATATAGATCTCAAAAATATAAATACTTGGAACCGCAAGTCTTTCCGAAAAAGTAAATGGGCGTAATATGACTTCATTTAAATTAATTAATGTAAATGGACTTCATTTAAATTAATTAATGTAAATGGACTTCATTTAAAATTTTAAAAAAATCATGTAAACTCTGAAAATTTAGCTCATTTTCGAAATTTTCTCCTAATCAGTTATCAGAGAAAGGATCTTATTAATCTATAACTCAGAAGAGCGTGATGACTAATTCATAACTTTGATAACCTGCTCCCAAAGCTAATAATCAATAATATTGATGAATAATAATATCTACGATATTGAACAATGTCAACCACTAAAATAATGACCAGAAATTCCAGTATACAGATCATGCATCTCTC
Source organism: Argiope trifasciata (assembly GCA_026543055.1). Taxonomy (NCBI): domain Eukaryota; kingdom Metazoa; phylum Arthropoda; class Arachnida; order Araneae; family Araneidae; genus Argiope; species Argiope trifasciata. The sequence continues at coordinate 2,207,525 of JAPMOQ010027620.1, read as the reverse complement.
TTCTGAATCGCATGTAATAAAGTTGTGATTCTGAAATTTCAAGCCCAATTTCAGATTATTTAATCTACGTTCTAATCATATGAAGAAAGGCGATTAACTAACTTTAAACATAGCTTTGACAAGTCTGTGAATAGAAACTGATGCAACAATTTTTTTTTTCATATATACTCTAACTGGAATGTTAATCTACAGAATTTCTCCTTAACCTTCGAATATAGTAAGTTTGAATAAGAAAAATATTGCACAGATTCTGCATGCATGTAAGCCGTACAAATGAAAGCTGTTATTACAGTTTCTCTAGTGTCGCCTCTTGTAATCTGAAAAAAAATACCTTTGGAAAATGTGGGTTTTTTCCACCTTTCTTGACAGTTTATTATGGCCACATAACAGTTTTCAACTTACATTTCTACACATCTACAACTGCCCTTCTGCAAATATTGTCAGAAGTTCGGAATCTAATGCAAGAAAAAATATAAATAAATATAAGGAATTCAAAAGCTGTTTTCATATTGTTGTTATTGTTGTTGACCAATCACATGACAAGTTATTGATTTTAATAAATGCTTCCGCGTGAATTGCTCTTCAAAAATATTCCAACTTACCTAATGCTTAATAAACAGAAATAAGTTTATTGAATTGTAAAAACAGATTATTTTGAAGCCGTTATGTTATTTAGCCAACATAACTATATTCTTTCAATGTTCTTGAAGCACTACATTAAAATTCATTAAAATACATGCAGGTATGAATAATAATACTTTGTTTAAATATTTTCAAATCTCGAATCAAAACCGATAAATAATATAAACTACAATTAAGTAATTTTTTAAATAAATGCATCAGAAATAAAAATAATATTGCAATACTGTCATTTGAAAATTTGATTATTTTTTAAAGTCAGGCAAACATAAGGCGTTTTAATCTCCTTTTGGAAAAAAAAAGTTTTTCCGTGAGACAAAAATAAACATACTAGCTCAATAAAAATTAATAATTTTAATTAATTAATATGATTTATTTCAATTTAATTAATATTAAATTGGATTTCAATATAAAATTAATATGAAAAAGGAATATAATAATAGAATCCATCAGGAAAAAATTCAGCATTACTAGGCATTATTCAATATTCATTATGATTATAGTATTAACGGGAAGATTAACGGAAATTGCTGATACATTTTTTTTATCAAAATTATTTGATTATATTATATTTATACATTTTATTTAGAATAATAGCCAAAAATATCTTCTATTTTACACTTTTTATGTTGAATGAGATTTTCTATCTCATAAACTGTACTACTAAACCGCCTAAAGCGTTTCCAGCTTTATTCTTTTTATAGCACTTTTTTTTTTAAATTTCCTATTCTAGACGAAACACGCTATTCAGTCCTAGGGACTAGTTCAACTGCTTCGTTTGTAAAACTAGTTTCCTTACAGAAGTATCCTGCATACAGGGAAATTTCTATCGCAGTTACTAACCACAAAAGGGGATGTCTCAATATTTCACTGCATCTGATATGTTTGCTGCGTCTTGTTAGAAAGCAAATAAAAAGGCTGTTCGCTTGCAAGCTTGATAACTTTTTGATGTCGCTTGTTTTTTCACACCAAACAAATTATTCCAGATATTTAAATCCTAAATTAGTTAAAAAAATTTATCACTCTTCATTATTTTGGTTTATTCAGGAATATTTTTTATTATATTTATTTTCAAAATATGAATTACATAATAGAATACATAGTGATCAAAAAATTGAACTCCAGGTGATTTTGACGAATATCTTCGTTAGAGTTACTTGGTCCGAAATACCTATTTTTGAAATTATATTTGTCTCAGAACTCAAAAAGGCTTTGAGGCAGACGAATAAAACTCTATGCGTAATCTTTACACTTGTATAGCTCTGTCAAATTTTGAGCGTAATGTAATGAGAGGAAATCATATCTGTTCGGATGTTCAATATAAATTAACACAATTGTTACAAAACTTAGAGAGTCTAATTAATAAAATTTGCTGTACAAACTTTATGTTTAAAATGTAGATACGCCACAGATTTGTTAACTACATTTAAAACATAAAGTTTAAATTCCTTTGGGTGTTAACCATCACTCGATTTGTTCAGTTTCATGAATGTAAATGAGTTAACTAAAAAATGGTACAAATGAATGAAATTCAAAATGCAATCTTGTCACTGAAATTGCAGTTGTGTGTCAAATTTTGGCTTTATATAGTAGTATAAAATGTATCAAAATGATTCATCAGTTTTTTCTTCTTTAAACGTACTACAACTATATGTCAGTTCTAAAATTTATGAGAGTGGGAGGATTACATTTATTTAATAGTTTGTGGGAAAGTTTTGGTATTGTGATAGGAGTCGATACATGAAATTTTTCCTAAAATATAGCCATTTAAAAATAGGAGAAAGATGTGAGCAATTATTTTCCTTTTTCTGATTTTGTTGTCATATAATATTACAGCTGTTTCCAGTTGACCAATTGCACTGAATGTTTTTGTGGTGGAAATGGGCTTTCCTTATGATTTCTTTTCTTAGCAGGGTATGTACTAAGGAAGGAAATTTCCCCCCTTCCTTTGAACAAAGCATGGAACATGTAATAGACTACGAGGGTGTTTGAATTATTCCAATTATGATATCATAATATAGAAAATTCTCATCCCTAAAAATATATATTCTTACTGTTGCTTTGCATGCACATATGCATAATGATCCGAAATCATTATGAACGAAAGCAGAGGAAATTGATCATATTTTATGAAATCAAAAGAAACGGCAAATCGGGACGTAGAATTGGGGAAAAATCATTCCTATTTTTGTATCAAAATAATTCGCATTTTGGAGCTGCATTTTTACCTAAGTTTATGCTTTAAAAATTTATCATTGGGTTTGCTAAATCGAGATGTTATGTGAATATTTTAACAAATGGCAGAATTTACCTGTGATAATTTCCAAATTTTGGAATGCAGTGTTTAAGCTGCGAAACATGCTGTACCATTGATATTTATGAGCTCCTAATAATACCAATTTTGTGCGTGAGAATATATATATGGGATAATTTAATTAACACTACACTATGCAAAAGTGGATATCTGTTTTGCCATAACTGGTTTGCGAATCACTGGACCGGTCTTCACCGTCACGGCAGTGGACAGCATCATATACTGCCAGATCAGACGAGCTCATAAATAGGGAAAAACTTAACATTTTATATTTATTTATATGGATTCACTTTTAAATAAACTAAAATGTAAATGCAAAACTACCCAAATCTCAAATTCCTGTAAAATTTGAGAATATTTTTGCTTCAAATTTTTAATTTAACAATTATTTAATGAAATTGTGGCAGTAAATTTCATAATTTAGTATTACGGCATGAATATCTGAAATTTAAAGCATAACATTAATTTTACGTTTATCTGTTTGAGCTAACTATCATTTTGTAATTAAAGTAATAAAACAATATTACAATTTTTAGTCATTCCTTCAAAAAATGTTAGTAAGTGTATATTATAATTACTAGGAGAATTAAGTTATAAAAAGTGGTAATTGTTGAATGAAAATATTACATTTCCATCATGAAAATTATAAGGATTTAAAGATGAACTACGAAAAATTACAGTTACTTAATAAATTTATCTGCCTATTCATAATATTGGGACTGTAACATACTATTTAAAATTTTCTACTTATTACGTATTTCAGTCAGATATATTTAGATAGCGTTGATTCACTAGCTATTAAAGAAAACTAATTTGGTAATTAACTTTAAAAAAGAAACAATCAAAAAGTACATTTAAGCTTTTATTTTACATATTTTATATAGATTTTTTAAAAAGGAAATTATAATTATTTTAAATTTTGTGATTAAATTATTTTTTAAAAATTTATTACTTTTAAAACTGCAAATCTGCGCATTCTAGATTAAATGTACTCTTCTGAATTTTTATATTTTTATTATAATTATTTTATAAATTTTGAATGAGCTTAAGAAACTTAATTCGTGAAGTTATAAGTTATTCACTGGTACAAAGCATGATTCTTTAGAAAAAAATCAAAAATTTCTTAAAATTATGCTTTGATTTGCTTCTGAAAACTGCATAGCTTAACCAGCTGCAATATGCAACTGATTATTTTAATGCATTTTTATGACTCCATTACCATTTAAGGAAAATCCTTCTTAAAAATCATTATTTTTAATGAGGACAGCAAACTTTTGTTCTAGCTTTCTAAGAGACAGCATTTTTACAATGGACGGCCATGAGATGCTATTATGAGATTGGCATTTGAAAATTCGAATCGTTAAAAACAGCTGTCAATATTTATGTTCATTCCACTGTGCTAATGATGACGAGGTTGTGAGAAACGTCATCGTACACATAGAGTGAGCACCATTTCAAAATCTAACGAGGAAGTAAAATGTTTCAGATCCGTGTATAGTTGACCCAGTTGTCTCAAGAGCTGCAGGCACTTCGGAATCAGTGACCTCAAGTTAGTACTATTTCGCTCGAATACATACCAGACAGAACATACTGGGTAAGGGTTACCCGCTACCCTTCTTTGCAATTATCGCCAAGCATCTTCGCCAAACGCTCCCTTCCACGCATGAGATATTTGGCGTGGGGTTAGGAACTGGAAAATCAGCGTTGTGATTGCTTCCTAATGAGTGGTTGAAAAAGCAAAGAAAGTAGCCACGATGCGTGTATCGGGTGTCATTCAAATAACGTTTTCGTTTCTTCCTTTATTGTTGTTATTTATTTCTTTTAAATCATGTGCTCAACTCTGAATGGGACGAAACCAGATCAGAAGGAAGATTAATATTCAGAGGAGAGATATTCAGTTCATTCGAATACTTGGTTAGTGGTACAGACTAGACATGATTTTTCTCAACACGTAATGAGTATATTAGATCTGTTCACTGGTGGGAGGTTAATTTGTTGCCTAACCAGGGGAGCAGGAATCAATTATCCTAGTACTATTAAAAAGAGCTAATGGTAACGTTTTTTTTTTTTTTTTTTTTTTTTGCTTTGCAAGTCAATTAACTTTTTAAGGACATTTTAAAACAGAAATGTACAAACAAGGGAACTATTATGTATTAATTTTAATATTCCTTATCAAATTAAAAAAGGGCTCAGTAGAAAAGTAACTATTATTATTTTTAGTAATTCTTTAAAATTTTTATTTACAGAGATTTCTTGTTGCTTTTTTCGCAAGATTAAAAACTGCCAAAAGCATTGAAAGAAACTGATGAAAAACTGAATTGCACACATTTAGTTTCAAAAAAAATGAATCAATTTAAATTTTTTCATAATTTTTTCTAAAAATAAATTTTGTATGTGCAAACATCTACTGATGAACTTTTTTCAATTTAAATTAAAAGAAAACAACTTAAAGGTAGGCTTAAAATCAAGATTTTTAAATCAATTGATCAAGATCAAGATCAATTTAGATGATGAAATTAAACTTTACTAATTCAGATAAATCTGTTGATTTTTATATCCAAAATATCGTAACTTTTTAGTTTGTGTAGTAAAAAAAATTGTTGAAAAAGTCGAAGAATAAAATTAATTATGCATCTAACAATTATGGGTGTATATATATATATATATATATATATATATACATACACACATTTCTTCATAATCCTTTAATATTTGACATTACTAAATTTATAACTAATGGCTACTGATATCAAAATGAGTGATTAAAATTAATTCAAATTATGTCCGAAACTGTAATGAAATAAGGACAAAATTATGGAAGTATATGATAAATTATAGTACCTATAATATCTCATAATAAATATGTTTTGAAAATAATTCCAAAATAAAACGAATGTACCAGGTTATAAATCATCAAATATATATTGATGAATAAATTTACAATATACTAAAAAATTTCAAAAATGCTGAAACAATTCCAAAAATTCTAATTTAAATGCACAGCACATAGGAGCATCCATTCATTTTCAATCGCCTTGTTATAAACCCTGACCTAAATTTAGTATCGTAACTTCCGAGATACAAAAAACACAAATTTTGCAACTATCAATGAGTTCCAGTTTTCGGAGCTAATGGAAAAAGCATGAATTAACCAGGAATTTTAATCGTCTAGTAATAGTTTTATAACTCTTATACTCGCATTATATAACTAAAGCAATTTGATTTATTTTGAAGCATAACCGAAAGAACCGATGAACAATTTTAATGAAATACAAACGTAAAGAAAATTATATTTTCTGATAACTATAAATAAGTCAAGAATTCCACAAATTTTGCCATTTCTTATTTAATGAAATTCCATACTTATGATTTATACCAAAAAAGATCTACTTTAAAAGAATGGATTATTTTTTAAAAATAAATTTAGAATATTTATGAATGCATAAGCAAAACTGAAGCTGAACATTGTAAAACTGAAGGGAGCATCAACTTTTGAAATTTGTTGATGTTGTCCCAAAATATTACTTTAATTTTTGTATTTGGAATAGCATCCCGAATCACTTGTTTAATAAAAAGAGACCTATAGTCATTATATCTATAATATTCAATAAATCAAAATTTATGATGGCTTTACATATTTTGCTAAGTCATGACAACATTTTGAAATGATTAGTAAAAGATGTTTCTTTTCCCAGATCTAGCATGTCAATGGATAACCTATAAATTTATATATGTTATCATTAAAATTAGCAGGAAAGATTCTTTATGTACACTTCCCATATACATTTTTTTAAAACAATATACCATAAGAAAGATTAGAAGTTATTATTATTGTTTTTTGGGTTATATCATTTTATATCGTATTCATGACTTTATCTTGTAGTCCAAGTACATTCAATCTTGTTAACATCAGTTATTGTATCATTGACATTTGACTGTCCAAAGGAAAAACATGATATTTCCGAATGTTAGAAAGAATATCTAAGATAAGAAAATAATAAGATAAATGCCTTCTATAAAATTTATTACCACTTTGTGGAAAAAGCAAATCTAGTAACGTGATCTATTAAAACTGAATGAAAAATAAAAATGTGATTTTATAAAACTAAATGAATTTATGTGACTGTGACTGATTTTATCTTGCATAAATGTTTACTTGAATTTTTTCTCAAATAATTACACATAAGTCTTTTCACCGAAACTTTACTTTTGATACCCATAAAAATTTGATCGATGAAATAACTGTAAATTCTGCAATTTTTTAGTCAAACGAAACTATAAAAAGAGAAGTCGTAATAGCTGGACATGGTCACTTTATGATTGTTCTTATGATGCTTGTAATTAAATAAGAAAATTTAGCATATAAATCTCGTGATTCAAGTTAAATTGTATTCATTTCTTGATCTGAAATAATATTAACAAGTTTTTTTTTTAAATTTCACTCAAAATATCATTTAATGCTTCACCTCTCTGGATGTTAAGTTTTTCTTCTGACATTATTCTAAAGTATGTAGCATAACGAAAGTAAATATTCTTATTTTGAAAGCTTCCACATATCTCTTCATACTTCAATCATATCTTCATATGACATTTGCTTATAAAATATTTAAAAGGAAAAAAATTAACAAAGTTAACAACTCTCAAGAAAAATTTCTTTCTCAAACTTATTCTAATTTTTATGAAGGCTATTTTTCAAATAGCCTTTATTTAAACTCGGAAATTTTTTCATCATTTTAAATATATATTGAAGAAAAAAATCATAGATATTGGTATCGAAGGTAATAATATTTAGAAATTTACGACGAAGTCAAGTAAACAATAATGCGACATAGGAGAAAGATTTTAGTTTAAAAAAGGATTATTTCGCAAATTTAAAAGAAATAAAAACTATATGTTAAAAAACATATAGTTTAATAAATAACAGTGAAATGAATAACAGATGGAATTATGCTCAATACATGTTTATCAACATAAATGAGGTTTTAAGAGGTGACTGATCTTCGAAATTGAAAAGCAGGAATTTCTTACTATCCAGAAAACAAAACGAGCCGTTTAATTCGAAGACCACATGACTATCGTTTTCAAGTGCATGGGGTTTTTCTTATTCAAAAGTTTTTTATAAAAGGTAGCAGTAAAAAAGGTAAATTAGTAGTAGTAAGTAAAAATTAGCAGTAATTATTTTTTTCTAAAGCAACACTAAAAAATAATGCTTATACTCGCAGAAAATTACTTACCATAAGAAACAAGTGTAAACTTTCTGCAATAGGAAAAATTCATTTCAGCCTTAGTCATATATCCAATTTTAGACTGAAAGGACAATAAAGCCTAGCTTTTATGTTTTGTCAAGGCAAGTTTCTTAAGAACTCTGCAGCACAAATTTTCTTAATAATATTAAATCAAAGTATTTCTTAAAACACTGTAAATCTGTGAAAATGTACCTTAAATCAGCCTAATGAAGTCACATGTGGGGCAGAAACCAAGATGTTAATTAAATAAAGATGGATAGGAAATATTAGTGCAATGAAAATGATTTAAATGACAATATACTCTCTTTTGAAAACGAGAAAAATGAATTGAAATGAAAACATGTCATTTGGCGTATGAATGAATAGCCAGCATATTTCAATTCTGTAAAATAGATTCTGTAATATTCATAAACGTAGTGATTTGTAGAAAAAAGTGTCATCTGGAAATAAAAATTGATTTTATATTTTCTTCTGAAATGTTAGCAAACTAATACACATTGCAACTAATAAATTGAACCATTCAAAACTTAATTTGGATGTTTTATGATGCGTTTTGACTTTTACCTTGCAACAACTAATCATAATTAGGGTTCTTTCAATTGCAAAAATAAAACTGATGTGTTTTCAAAATATTTATTATAATCTAATATCTAAATTATATTTTTATTAAAATGTTTTTATTTTATTTATTATTAATCTTATATTTAGATTATAAAGTATCAAAAAATTAACATTTTTCT
>JAPMOQ010027620.1:2173694-2188586 GCA_026543055.1 Argiope trifasciata | reverse complement strand
ATATATATATATATATATATATATATATATATATATATATATATAATAAAGCTAAATATGTGTATTGGCACTTATATATCTATGACACCGAGAATATGCAACTCAGAGTGATTTTTTCGAATTTTTGATTCGAATTTGATTTAATTAAAAATCCAGGGAAAGGTTGGCGTTTTTCCGCAATAAATTTCGAAAATATTATCACACAAAGATGATTTATACATCAAATTAAAGATTAAAACAATTAACTTTCAAATGATATCAGTGTCTTGATATATATCTTAAGCTTCTATCTTTAAAGAAACACTTTAAACATCTTTTTCAACAATACGTTTATGAAAAAATATAAAATTTAATCTGCACGAACACGTCAAAAGGAAAAAAGTAACTTTCATGAACGTGTTGCCATCATATTGACAAAACCTCAAATTTAAAATGAAATCAACTATTATTTCCAATTAAATCTAAAAAATGTAACTTTCAACACATGTTCGTATGAAATAAAATAAAGATTAAATGTCATATTTTCTAAAAAACAAATGCAAGACAAAGGTTTCAATGATGGTTAGCAATATTAATATCATAAACTCAACATATCATTTTTATTTACTGTAAACACGATTTAATTTATACAGGATACGCATTCAATTTCTGGCCCAATATCTAATTTGTAAATTAGTAGTAATAGCCGTACATATTGTTTAGTACTGTTAGCTTGGTCTAAATGAAGCAACTTATTGCATTTTATGTAGCTTGAGCTAAAAAATGTATTGATGAATAAGGATTTTCAGATTTTTTTCATATTTTGCTCTGTTAGCCATATTTTGCAAAATACTTTTACTGATATTTTAAACAAAAGTTGTTGCATCAATCAATCTTCTGAATCAATCATTAAAACTGACTGATTTATAAAAATAAAATAATATTATTATGAATTGGTGTTCTTTCAGATTCCGCACCATCTTAAAGAAAGTATCAATTTCTGGCCAATCAATGCCAGGAATTACTCCAAGGCTGAAAATCAAATGAATATTTGTTTTTAAATATGAATGAATGAATCAGTGTGTGTGTGTGTGTGTGTGTGTGTGTGTGTGTGTGTGTGTGTGTGTGCGTGCGTGCGTTAGGGCACAACACAGTAGAGTGACTACACTTGGTATGTGCATATTTACTTTGGAGGATAAAAAAGTATACCTAGATGGAATTTTTTTATTTTTTTAAACTTTAAGTAATTAAAACTTAAGCTAACATTTGGAATTTTTCTGAGATAATTTCTGAAAATATTACAACACAAAACTGTGTTTTAAATCTTTTTTAAAATTACTTTCTGTTTCATTGATAATAAAATTTAACCTATAAATTAAGTTTCTATTTTTAAGGAATTTTTAATAAAATACTGTAATTATATTTTCCAACAATTAATTTCTCCCAAAATGAATGCAGAATTTAACTTGCAACAGCACGTTAAAAGTGTACCAGTGCATTGTCGCCACTTTGGCAAAAGCTCAAATGGAATGATTAAATTAACTCTTATTGCAAATTAAACTAAGAAAAGTGTGACATTCAGCACCTGTTTAAAAAGAAGCGTAATGTTATGGAATAAATATAAGATGTTATTAACATTTTCCACATAATTCCTCTACAGCTGATTGCAAATCAGAGATATATACAGAGCCATGAACAAATAATCGTAAGGCTTCTATAATAATACAAGTTACGTGACTATCAGAGTTTGAAGTTTAAATATATTTGGCTGATAAATTATAAAGAAAGCAAGGTGCGTAAGTATTTAATCGAAAATTTTTGAACTTATTACTCATAGCGAGATAGTTGGTCACCAAAGGTAGTTAGTTATTAATAATTGTGAAAAATAGGTATTTACTATTTTTAATAATATTACTGTATGAGAACATAATGTCGTTTCGACTGTGTGTTTTTAAAACCTCAAAAACACGAGCTAAAGACTGGAAAGCTATCACTTTTAAAGAATAAGTTTTTCACTTTTAGGGTTATTAGAAAATTATGAAGTAGATTTCCCTTTTGGTGACTTATTACCAAAAAAAATTACTACTTGGCACGAATGCCCGTCATGTAAAATGGGAATGAACGCGAAAAGACGAGAATATATATAAATTTTCAATTTTTCAAATAGGCAAAAAAAGAAAGTTTTGTAGTTCGGATGATTTTGAGATAGGGAGGGGAATACGCAAGAAATCTAATAATCAGGTGATTATTAAAAACCAGTTTAAGCTAGTTTTTCAGGATAAACTTTAAAACTCAGTTGATTTTGAGATGGTCAAAAACTATTGCTTTTCTAAATCTTGGTGATTGCGAAATATGAGTTGTGTGATTCTATGTTATTTTTCTATTGGATTGATACCACATGCCTTTAAAAAATGAGAACTTGAAATTTGAGATAGGAGATTTAAATTTCATTTTTGATGTTTTTCACGTATAGTTTGAAGATCAGACAGGTTTTCTACTAAAAAAAAAGAGATGCATTTGTTAGCATTTATGTCCAAATTACTTTTTTCCCTTGTTCTCATAGAACTTGGCAAATTGGGATAGATAAATGTTGAGTGACGATTCCATAGATCATTTCGTAAACAGTGTTAACTGTAAATTATCGACAATGTTTGAAATTTTCATTTTTATAATTTTATTTTTTTACTACCTAATATGCTATTATTATCAATTAAGATAATAAAGCATATTAGGTAGTTACAAAATTTAAAAATATTGATGTATATTAAAATTTTCCCAACTCTAATTTAAATTATTAAATGCTAAAATTTGTTATTAAGAAAAGTTCTGCAAATAATATAGACAAAAAAATGTACAATTCTATTTGTGGTTATTTTTCCTATTATTAACCATCCGAGTGATCATTATTAAAATAAATTAATATCATTAAATTTTATCTTAATTAAAATAATATTTTAGACAAAGAGTTATTCATAGAAATATTTAAAGTTCCAGATGATAGAAAGGCATATTAAAATGAAAGTAAATAAGGAGCGAATGGGACTTTTAGGAATTAAATCAAAATTGTAATCACCTCTAGCATTTAAACATATCACCCACCGAAAATATTGGCTAAATATTACGTATATGGACAACTAATATATGGGCATAACTATGGAAAACCATAATCGGTAACAATCTTTTAATGCACATTTAATACATAGACGTTTTTGAGAAACAATATAATTCTAATTGTCGCATTTTTTTGGAATTAATTGTAATATTATTTCTCAATATATCAAGTGTTTTTTTACTATATTGAATGGTAAGTAACTAGATTTAGGGATACTGAGCAAAATTAAAATTAAAAAAAAAAAACTTTCTGAAGTGTCACTGAATCAATCATTTCGTCTTCAGCTATCATGGGTCATTGCAATATTTATTATCTCATTAATTATTACAGAAATTTGTTAATAGACTGTCAATAATACAATTAATATGTTAAGTAGATTTTCCTGTCATAGAATGTATCCAGCACATTAAGGCGATGGAATAGTAACAATCATTGTAACCAATTGACTGCATAAGATCGGATTGACATAATTCTAAATGAATATCCACCACTATTCTCTTGATGCCAAAAAAAAGCTGTCAAGTGATAAACATAATGCGCGCTGTTCCAGCTCAAGAATTTAACAGGTTTCTTAATAAAGAAAAAAAAACATTATGTCGCAAAACAGCAATAGATAAACTATAGATAGATATCACGGGCAGTGATGTTGCTGATATTCCAATAATAATATTCCAAAAGTAATCATTAATAATAGTCCTAATACACTCTTAGCTGAAGGCATATACAATTGAAATGATCTTCCAATGAAATGGCAACAATATTTTCTAGATGTCAAATGCTAGATATTTCTTTTTTGTACTTAAAAAAATTGCAATTGTAACAATTAACAATTGCTATTAATGGGAATTAACTGATGCTTCCTACGGACTTATCTGTTTATAATCTTAATGTATCTCTCATAATTCCATTTTAAGAATGGAGTCATATGCGATACTCTTGAGAAACAGAAATGATATAATAAGCAAATTAAATATTATTTAATTTAACAATTTATTTTGTCTTGATAACTATTTACTCTGTAACACTTTGATGAAATCTGCTTATTTATGGCAATATCTTCTACAGACTCCGTTCTGCTTCTTTAGCAAAATAACATTTCATCACGTTTAAACACCGCATTTCATGTGTAGCCAAACAGCATTCTTAACTTTGAATTTTTTGATAAATTTCCCTGAACAAAAGAGTTTTTGAATTTTTTTCCGTAGTCGTTATATTTGTCATCAACGAAACTTTCAAAGCTAGACAAAAGTTCAAAGCTAGAAACTTTCAAAGCTAGCTCTTCAGTTCGTTGTCATCTGAATATTTCAACTTTCCATAGCTAAAATATCACGAATTGAAGACACTCAGTTTCATTTCAGGAACAGTTCTCTTCATAGCATTCTTTATTGACTGATATGAACTCTAATAAATATACATAGTCTACTTGCCTTTGTATTTACTGACTCTGCTGGATTAATGGTAGTTAAAATTTCAAATCAAATATTTTATTTACAATGACTTCTTCAGCAAAAAATTTGTAAGCTTCAAGCATTATATGCAACTCATATTAGTATATAAAACTTGCAAAGTCTATTTATTGTCATATAAGTTCTTCTAATTATCTGTCTTCTCTTCTAAAATTTAAAATTTAATTTGAGATGGAAGTGATTTAACTACATTTAAGACAAAAACATTTTCTGCTCAAACCAAATGTTTTTTTTAAAATATGAATACAGAAAAAGCATCGAAATCTTATGTATATTATAATATTTTTCATAACTTATAAAATATTTCAAAAGATTACTCAACAAAAATTTAAAAGTTTTTCGTAAATTTCAACTTTTAATTTAAAAATTATTTAAATGTTTACGAAGTTTAAATTTTATACTGTCTTTATATCCTAGAAATCATATTCAGTAAAATATTCTTGCCACTTCAACTTTTAATTCAAAAAGCATTTTAATCCTTTTGCGATCAAATCTGACCGATTTATAAAGCTTTGAATATTATTTTAGGCCAATCATTTTTGAAATAATTTCGGTTGCTGATTTCGAATTTTCTTCGAAACTGTCAATGGCAAATTTCTAAAATCTATCGTCTTTATAAAATATGTCAATATGTGTCAAATTTTAATAACTCAATTTTTTTTTCTCAAAAGAGTGAAACTATCATTTATTAGTAACACTAGATATTTTATTTATTATGACGCATTTAACCGAAGATCTATCTGCATAAAAATTTTAAATTCTGTAATTCCGCCAAACATTTATTGAATATATTATATAAAATATAGTTCTTTACTTTAGTTTGACAAATTTTTTTCTGATTAGATGTGAATATTTATTATTAATGATTAAGAAATATGTTACTGGGCCCCGATTTATAGTAAATATCCCAAATGTATTAAACTGAGTTTTCCTTAAAGAACGCAGGATTATTAAATTGAAAGTATAGATATTTTAAAAGGTCAGAGAACTTTTTTTACTTTCTCCAGTACGAAGTATAGAGAAGATATTGTGATCAGTCAAAAAATTCGATCTCGAAGTTTTGAAGAATATCCATGTTTTTCCATCTCCGCAAAAAACACATTTTGAGAGAATGTCTGTCTGTCTGTATAAACGATAAATCAAAATTTTATAATCAAATATTATAAACGATGAATCAAATATTTGAGATAGTTGGTAGAAATCTGGTATATTGTCTTTACACTTAATTTGTAAATTTCTCTCAAATTTTTAGTAAAATTCATCAGAAAAAGCCTATATGTCTTATTGTTCAAAATAAACAATACAGGGAGAGCTAGATAGTTAAAATTCGGTACACGGGTATATTATGTATAGTGCAGAAGTCTTTCAAATTTTGAATCAAATCGGAAGAGGGATTGACTGTCTATCGATCTGTTATTTTAGAAACATGTAACAACGATAATTCAAGTTTGTCATCATCAAATTGGTTTTGTAATTTTGTGAAAAATTTGTTACATAAGTGTATTTCGTAGTCAAAATTTTGTTTCAGTTGGATGGCACAAACACGTGTTAAACTCAAATTCAATTTTCAGTTATAATTAACCGCATGCAAAGTACTAGTCGCTAAGGGTGGCATGATGTAAAAATTAAGTAAAAAGGCTAAATGCATGTCAAAAGTTAACATTTCGTTAATATTGCTAACCAATGTCATGTATGACATTCTCTGATGTAATCTTTTCCTTGGAGAATGTATAAGAAAGTTTTGATGTAAAAACTGCAGCTGGTTCTATCTACTTTTTCTAACAAGTATCATGTTTGATGTTTATTTTACTTCGCACAAACACGTGTTAAAAATTGCACTTTTATAAGTTTAATTCAGATAATCGTTTATTTTGAAATTTTGTGAAGTGGTGACAACACATGGAGGCTTATGCACACGTAATTTATTCGAGAGGATAAGCTTTATTGCCATTTTACATGAAATGTATTACTTCAAATATGCAAAAATATTTTTTAAAATTTGATTAAAAATCTAAAAACGTTTTACGGCAAAATAATAGGCATCATAATGAATTCAATTTAATTTTAGGTTCATGAAAGCATCCTTTTTGAGCTATAATGTTTCTGAGAATTAGTGCGGAAAACATGAAAATATTTTCCTAATTTTTAATTGATTATCTAATTAAAATTCTTAATAATAGCTCTGATTTGCATTTTCCCACTCTCTAAAGTATATATGTGCCGGGTTTGTTTGCTCTAAGTCACAATGTATAGCCTGTAAAATGTCCGTACATAAAAATACACACACATTCAAAATTATTATAAGAAGAAATCACAGTATATTTCTAATAATTACTAGCTTTTTATAATTATCTGATGCTCTAAATAAAATCCACAGCATAAGAATGATTGAAAGAAATTGGAATAAACAGACTTGTTTCAACATTTTTTAACAGACTTTTTATATTTTGAATATTTTATGTTTGTATTTTGATTTTTTTATTACTTTTTACTCAACATATTTTCCAAAAAAGTTTCTGCACTTTTTGATATTTATGAGTACGTCTAAAAAATTCTTTTATTTTGAATATTTTATGTTTGTATTTTGATTTTTTTATTACTTTTTACTCAACATATTTTACAAAAAAGTTTATGCACTTTTTGATATTTATGCCTACATCTAAAAAATTCTTTTATTTTGAATATTTTATGTTTGTATTTTGATTTTTTTATTACTTTTTACTCAACATATTTTACAAAAAAGTTTCTGCACTTTTTGATATTTATGCCTACGTCTAAAAAATTCTTTTCAGATATGCAATTTTTTCCCTACAGTTCTAAAATACGTTTAAAGAAATCTCACTTATTTCTTTTATGGAGAGTATCATTAGTCATCTTAGATTTAAACATCTGAGGGCAATTACGTAAGGAAATACAAACACATAACGCATTTAATAGATTTTAAGACACTTTTTCGTGCTGAATGAAAGTTAATTAAATAAAATAATTATCTTCTTAACATAATAAAAGATAGTAATTTATTGATTTATAAGAATACATTTATTTCTTGCAAAAATTTGTAAAGTCATTTTATTTCTAAAGTTGAAAAAAAGATTTCAAACCATCTTTGAACATTTATATTATTAGAATACCTTCGTACGAATATGTATTTATGTGTCTTTGTGACGCGTGTTTGCATGTGTGTTATATTAGTGTTCTATTCCAGCTAAAGCTGTCAAACTTAGAATATATCTACTTTCAAGAATGACAATGTGCACCTAGAAATCATTTTTAAAAAATTTAATTTGAATTTTGAAATATTAAAAATCAAGAGAAATCTCGGTTTTTTCACGATAACTTCCAAATTATTGCAAAGCATACAAATTTATATTATATAGAAATTGGGAAAAAAAATCTTTTTAAATTACCAATTTATTTATCCTATAATTATTTTCTAATTAAAGTTAATTTTTATAAAATATTTAAGTATATTTTACTACAATGTGTTTCATTGTTGCCTTGAAACTCAAATTGTTTTCCTTTCCCCAATTATAACATTATCTATTGTTGATGATCAAGATATGGCGAATTATTTTATTTTTTCATAATGAATAAGTTTCAGCATAAGACAAAATTTTATAAAAAATTTTTTTAACTTTGTAGTATTTTCAGTTAATATTTAACTTCAAAACTAAGAAGCAACATTTTTTTAAAATTCAACCATTTATAAACACTGCAACAACAAAAAACGTAGTATGTCCTTTAGTTTTGATGATTATTTTAAATATGCGTATGTTGTGCTAGCAAATTAAAGTTAAATTTTGTAAGGGCAGTTAAAAATCGTAAATATTTCAACCAATTTATGTCATTATATTTTTTCGTTTCTATATATAATATAATGTATATACTGTTATTCTTGGTTATTGATATACAAGCAATTTTATTTTATCTTTGTGATATCTTCCAACTTGATTTCATTTTCCTTTGACTTTATTTAGTTTTCAAAATATTCAGCACTTTTTTTATCCCATATAAATAAACTTACGTAATCATCTTTGTTTTATGATATTCATTAACATTTATACATTCCTGTAATCGTAAAAAATTGCATTAAAATTCTTAAGTTCCATGAAAAAACTCGTTTTTATAATGAAAATGCTCTTTTTTATAAATGCGATTCATTTTGCTTTCCCAAATTTTAATTTCTGAGCTTTAATTTTAATTAAATGCATGAAATTCTGCTAAAACACATTTATCATAAATAAAATGCATTGAAAACATTGATATTTTACTTGTAATCCACCCATAAAATTAATCAGAAATTATTAGATTATACATAATTATCTTTCAAATTTATTATTTACAAAAAGGAAGCACACTGAATTGCGCAGATATCTATCATAAATTTATGCAAATGATTTTTACACTTCAGTGTAAAATTAACAAATGCAGTAATTTATTATTTTGTTCACCCTAAATGACTTATTAGATTGTTAAATATTAACGTGGAATGAACATTTTAAAAATTTCCCCTTGATATTAGATAATACCGAAAAACACGAATTTAATTGAATACGTCTAAATCAATTATAACGTATGCGGTGCAAAATGAAGGAGAAAATCTTATTTCAGAAGTGTATGTCCAAAGAGAGTATTTTTTTTAAAGTCTTAATTTTAACATTGGAAAAAACCGCGCTATGGATGTTTTAATAGATGAGTTTGAATTTCATATTAGCATTGAAAACCTTTTTTTAAACTAAGAGTTTTGCTTCATGCTCACTTTCGCACAGCAATCCTGAGGTTTTCCAATATTGTACATGATGTCCATTAATTCCAGTTAGAAAAGTTTTTGTAACTCCACTGGCCTTTCGTTCAATGCTGGAACCTAAATTTTCCTCTGATGAGAACATACTTTTTTTGATTGGCTACTTTCTATTCAAAATACGAAGTCCTATAATGGGAACATTATTTTTTATATTTCTAATTTCAAAATATTGAATAAATTTTTCTTATTTTGCTACCAACTTAGCAGCTTAAAGAAAAATTATTTTTTTAAAATAATTACCAGATTCTCGCTCAGTCTTTCTTTGTATTTTTTTTTTTGCATCTGAAATCGTTGGACGTCCCCTTATAAATTTATAATTAAGAACATTGCAACTTTCATGCGTGTATTTCTTATGTATTCACACTATTGCCAACCGTGAGAAGAAATATTTTCGTCACTTTAAAAATATACACAAACCGGAAGACAATTCATGTTTTCACATAGTTTCTGTTGCTACAAATAATGTAAAAGTATAATTAACAAACAATATCGTTTTAAAATTATTTGCTGATTATAGTTTTAAAGTCATTTGATTATTTGCATTATGTCAATTAAAGACTTATTTTTCCATTTTTGTCACTATTTTATCCTTAAACACCATATAAAAGCTTACTAAGACGAAAATGATAATTTTCATTAAATATTTCAAACAATACTCTCCAATCAATTAATCACTCTCCACTACTCTCAGCAAAATAATCTCCAACAATCAAGGGTCAGGATCTGCCAATTACAAAGCGAATAAAATGCAATATTTACATAATTTTTTTGTATAAACAAATTAAGATGTATCACACATCTTCAAAATTTTTTAAAAATATTGCACAGAAATTAAATTTTATACTGATAAAAAGATTTTATTGAGTTTTTGAAATTGTAAAATTCCCACAGATGGTGTACAATGTCCACTTTTTGAAGAATGGTATATTAAATTTATTTGCCTTTACAGACATAATTTTTATGAAGTATGCGCTTTAACTGCCATTATAATATGGATTTGAACATTACATTTAAATAATCTTAAAATGCCTTTAATTTAACAAAGTATTTTAACATGAATTCTGCTTTTTAAAAAATATTAATGGGATTTTTTTCGCTATGAAATTAGACCATAGGCCAGATTGATTGTTGGAATGTTTAATTAATTTTCCCCCTTTACCTGTAATAATACTTTACAAACAATTGAATTAGAGGCTCAATCAAATACATACAGTTTTTTACGATTCAATAAATTAATTGACTCTACAATCATTAAATTATTTGGCACCTGTTTTTTATATACTTAATGTCTTAATGTTGAGCACTCTTTCATACATTAATTAGATACAGAGCATTTATAGGTATAGATAGATACAAAAAGATTAGATACAGAAAATATCTTTAAAATGATTCTTTAAAATTATAAAATATTCTTCCTTTTCGATTGAGTTTATGAAAAAATATTGTTTTCGTAATATTGTTGCATGATAAGGCATGTTCTTGGCGTTCATGCGTTTAATTCATTTGTATATTTATATTTTTTATTTTGATTATATTTGCCATTTCATAATACAAATAATGTCCATTGCTCAGTCATTTTTATAGTAGATTACAAAAACAAAATTAATAAATTTTCTATCCGAATTACAATTGTTTCCCCTCCCCACCCAAAAAAAGAAAAGTCTATCCTTTTAATAAACGTTATAATTCCATTAGCTTAAAATGTGTTAACGGTATTTTCCCCAATCAACGACTTTTTCAGAAAAAAAAGAATTAAGCAATATATTTCATTCATCATAAAAAATTAAGCTTTATGTTAATTTCTTAAGGCTGGATCAACTGAAAAAAGACTACATTACACATCGATTTTAAAAGCAATGGAAATTCTTGAAGATTTAAATAAAAAGAAAAACACGTATATATTTTGAAAAAAAAATTTTTTTTTATAAGGATAAATCTGAGTCGTGTTGTTTGCTCCGAAATTCATGTGATAAAAACTTGAAAATGTCGTATTTTTCTATTAAGAAGTTGAGATTAACTTAATATATGGTCTTCTATGAGTTTCTCTTTTTGAACGGAGTTTTCAACAAACAAAATTATGTATACCTTAGGAATTACTTGATGGATCAAATTATTAAAAATATCTATTTCCTTGGAAACATTTTGAGATTATAATTAGTTAAGCAGCTTGTCTATCTCAACAAATCAATCCATTTAAACCAGTTCCATCGATATCATTTTTGTGAAGACGTGATTATAAATAAAAAAGTCTCAGAGGTGCTCCAATTTTTTTATGGCTGTTCATTTGATCAGTTTTTCAGCAAACAAACCATCTTTTCCAAATTACATTTATGCCATAAATTAATTAAAAAAACAGTTATAAATCCATGGAACCAGTAATTGTAATTGTTGTCATAGCAGGTATTAAGGAAATTTCTTAATTTCTGAAAGAAATTTATTTTTCACATCCAAAATATAAATGATATTTGGTGTAAAAAAGAGTAATCACATTTAAATATTTAGGAATTATATTTTTAGAATTTTAAAAAATATATAATTTCAAAATATCCTCTTTGAAAATCTCTCCAATAAACTTCTCTGACGTGGAACAATGTTTAATATTATATGTATGTAAGGAATTGTGAAGGTTTGTATATTTATGTAATCTCATTTTTTTGTTATCGAGGAAATTTATATTTTAATTACCATATAAAGAATTGTTGCATATCATGGGAAAGAAATGGCATAAAAAGTTGCCATGCTTTATTCCCCAACTACCCTAACCGCCACCTCCACCTGAAAAATTTGTCTCAGAAAATTGCTCCTTATATAAAACATATTCAGTATATTTGGGCATAAAAATCATTACTTTCTCCGATAGTATCGCACCAATATAATTTTTATTATCAATATTCTTTTTAGAACAAAAAAATATGATTTTCCATTGTTTCTCTGTAAAATAAGTACCTAATAAACAATTCGAATTGAAATATACAACAATGCAAAAAAAAAAAAGAAAAAAATTCACTAACATTTTACAGTTAATCGCATTTTTAACCTATATATTTATAGTAATTTAATTTGTATAACAAAACATTTTCAGAAAAAAATGGGATAATGTAAAATTATCTGAAAAGGGAGATCATTTGAAAAAAAAAAAGCAACGTTTCTTTTGAACTCTCAGTAACAGGGTTAGTATAGAGTGGACCCAGGGTACGAATTATATTATTTTCCAGGGATTAAATCAGTAAATAAATAAATATATGTTTGAATTGCTGCGTGAATATCAATTTCTAATGCAAAGAGGAAAAATACTAGAATCTTAAAAAAAAAAGAGAGAGAGAGAGAGAGAGAGAAAAACTCGAAATTTTGAAAATCTTACGTTTTAGATTCTCCTGGATACAAAAAACTGGAGTTATGTCACTATTTCTATTTATCCGTCAGTATATATCACTTTGAATTACACAGATGAAATATGGGCAACAAAAAAGCATAGATTTTTATCAAATTTAGAATGAAATAAAAAATTTTTTAAAGTATGTCTGTCCGGTTATCTAAAGACAAGCAAATAAGATAATTACAATACATAAAGAACACAATAGATAAAATTAGGTACTTAGGCTCAGCATTTATATTGTAAATACGTATAAAATTTGAAACTAATTCTATCAAAGGTTTTGTTATCTGTCGTTATGTACACGAAAAGTATAAGAATAGCATATTCGATTTTCTGAGACTTGCTGTACGCCAAAGACTAATAACATCTTCCCCACCAAAATAAATCACCAAAGATTGGATATCAGATTCAGTAAAAACACTAGATTCACACCAATTATAGATATTTTATAATTATTCTTTCCCACTGCTATGTAGTTTTATATTAAGACTATGAAATATACAAGTATCACATATGGAATTCTAAAAAGGAGAATTTAAACACTCGTGACATGCAAGATGTTGTTTAAGATCGATAATTTATGCAGGAAGGATAAAAGTACTTGAGAGAGTACGAGAAAGTTTAGGAGAGACAATTTTCATAGGTTTTTAGTTTCTGTAAAGTCAGTAGTTATACAGATTTAATCAATGTTTTGTTTCTATAAAAGTGTACTAAATTTTTAAAAAATTAGTAATTCCATTTGATCTTTCATTCTATTTCGTTGGAAAAGAATTGCTTAGATTATAAGGTTCAAAGTGAGTCATTATTAAACAAATGAAAGCAATAGTCAATGTTTTGTAATGCACAAAGCATTTCAACAAAAATGGATTTTCCTACTTTTAAACACTTTGTTGCACACAACAAACGCGGAAGTTAAATATGGAACAGGAAAACCACAAATTTTGCTTTTTGCACCTGCGCAGCTTAAATGGTCTCGTAGAACTCTTTCAGCTCGTCGAAATTATCCTTAGTCTGGGACATAACGAATGAATATCACCAAAAGACTGTTTAGTAGTACTTTTTATACGCTGTTTTTATGGTTTTCGAAATTAATGCAAGAAACATAATAATATGGTACAAAAAAGAATTTTAAATTATGACTTTAAAATTATTGCATAAAAAAATTCAACGATTAAAAAGAATTTTTTTTGAAACTGCTTCAATGAAAATAGAATTAAAATAAATAAATGTAAGAAATTTCAATTTCAGAAAAATTTATTTCTTTATTAAGAATTATGTAATTTTTAACACTAATGAAAACTATTACATGCATTTAACATAGATCTAATACAAACTTAAGAATTAAACTTTAGTTATTACTTTAGAAATGTTACCCGTGAAGAAGAATGTTACTACTGAACCTGACCTAGTGGCCTCACATTAGCTGAACTGTAAGTAACACAATGGACTAAGGTCTAGTTTAAAATGTTAACATACCAAAAATTCTAGGGAAAATTATTTTAAATTATTTCATTACTTAGTTTTATTTCGGTATATAAACTTCTTTACAAAAATAAAATTTTGGCTATTAAAATTTTTTATTTGATTTTCTCATTACCAAATAAATAATCCTCCCACTTTTCTAAAAATGATGACTTTAAACGTTTCTTTACTCAAAATCATATTTAATGTTAACAAAAATTTGATTCGGAACACGTAATTTCGCTATTTTTATCATATTAAAAATCGCACTTTTAGACTGATTGATTTTTATTTCTGCATGACGAAATCTAAGGGTGAAAAAATAGCATGTTGCTGAATGTCAGCATTTTTATCACTATTCTTCTCTATCTTTTTCTAATATTAATAAGTTTTCTATTCCTAACCTTGTTTAAGCTACTTCGTTTCACTTTAGAAACAACTATTGCTGTATTTCGAGTTCATTTTGCAGGAAGAAGGGCATTTTAATTCCTAGATATTCTGGTTTCTATATAGCCTTGTTACATAACAAAGGAAGGTCCAAACATCAATATAGAGGCATAATATCTGCATAAAAAAGTTCAGAACCTGAAAGTCGACAAATTAGATATAATACAGGAGAGCAAACTGCAAAAACTGTAGTCTCACCGATATATATATATATATATATATATATATATATATATATATATATATA
>JAPMOQ010027620.1:2146079-2173684 GCA_026543055.1 Argiope trifasciata | reverse complement strand
ATATATATATATATATATATATATATATATATATATATATATATATAAACATCGCAACTTCTCTATCATTATCAACCTAATTTAAAATTACACTAATCATAGTCGTTATAAATAATTAAGAGGTGCAATAATAATAATAAGCAACATATATATTTAATTTTTAATTGCTCATTTGGTTAATTAAAAAAGTTGCATTTCATTCAGAATGTGATTACTTTTTTAATGTAAGAGTACCAACAAAATTCTTTTTTACAAAGCAGTAATTATTTTCTTTCTCAATATTTCGATATATTTTTATTAAATCGTAAGTAACCCAGTTTATTGAACATATGAAAAGCTTTTTCAAAAATATAAAGAACGTTTCCTACGATATAAAATAAATATTACACTATTTTTTAAAACACGAAATACAAATGTCTATTATACAACATGGAAGTAATTCAAAAGCAGCAACCTTTGAGATTCTTGGTAATAATTTAACAATTCTGGAATTCAAATCAATTTTTAATTTATTATTAAAATAAATAATAAGGTGTATTGCTGGCTATAATATCAGCAAATGTTTATATGATTTCTTGATTCTCGTCCACATTATCCTTAAAGCACTTCTTATGTAATCATATAATAGATAGTAAACAGTTTTTTAGGAATTTATCCATAATCGCATGAAACGTATCAAAATCACCAAATTATTGAAATTTTGAAATTTACTAAGCACTTAGATCAAGGAAAAATGTCGTGATGTCACAGCATAACATAAAGTAAATGGTAGTTAAAGGTTCTATAATATATGCAAGTATGTCATACTGCTGTTACGTGAGCTAAAATGATTTATTCTCATGATTTAGAACAGATTTTGGTACTTATCTCAAGCTATAATAGCAGTTTATGTATATATCTATATCTACAGCAATATTTCTAAGCCAGCTAAATACCTAATATATTTTTAGATAAAGTGACTAATTTTTTAAATAAACATTTCTTCAATTACTAACTATTTATAAATTGTATTTAAATTCAGTAATGAATTTTTAATTTAGGATAATAATTCCGACCAATTTAGGATAATAAATAGTTGAGGAAGTTGATAATTTCTTGTAATTTCTTTGAAAATATATAGATAAATGCAACATCAATCAAAATTCGATGCTAAATTACCAAATTAAATAACATGCCTCTATTATACGATGGTAATTTTATTCCGGAAAATTTAGCTTCTATTCTTTTTAAACTTGCTACATATATTATATAAAATTCTGTATTTTAAAACTTCTACTTCTGAAATATATAACCATGTATTTTTCTTTCTAAACACCATACGATAATCGGGTAAATTATAATCTATGACCAAATTTTGAAGAATTAAAGTTTATATGATGGTTCATTTGATGAAATTAAAAATAACTGCAAAGTAAATTTTTAGTTAAAAATTGAAACTGTTTTAAAGTGAAAATTGCATTTAATAATAAAGTGCATTTTTCAAAAATCACATAAAATAGGAGAAATAAGATGCATTATATAAATTAAATAATTAATTCTGAACAACAAAAGTAATTTTAAAAGGAAATACATTAAAATTTATTATTAAAATTTTAAAAAATGTTAAAAAAAGAATAAAAAACTTTTTTCATTGTTTTTTTTAAATGATAATTATTAATTGGTTAAAATAAATATTTAAACACTGCTGTTTTACTTTTTGTATCGAAAGTAAAACTTCAAAAATATATTATTTCCTATAATATAGATTTTTTTATATATATTTGCTTTGCTTATCTTTAAGTGTGTAACAAATAAAATAGATTTCGTTATATTTGGTTTTTCTAAAAACTATACATCTGTAAATTGTATACACTAAAAGATTATCTCTTAAAACTTTTGAATTCATGAAATGCTATGTTTTTTGAATTATTGAATGGCTATCGAAATTTTCTTCTAAAAATGTAAAAAACTATCATCAATAAATTAATTTTAAAGATCCAGATCATTAGGGGCATCACATAATTGGCTGCCATTAAACGCATTCCTTTTCTTTCCAGATTGACATGAGCTCTTACAGATGAAGACGTGCCCTTCATTCTGCTACTTCAAGAAAAGTAACGGAATTACTTCGGAATGTATAATTCAGATTCCGTTATGCATGAACAAGGTTATTATTCTCTTTGGCCACCTGTTGCGCCATCGGCATTTTTAACACCATCTCGTATCCTTATTAAGTGTGACCTCCATAACTAAGGACTCGCTCCTGAACTTAAAGAACGAAACCCCCTACTGCGAATCCCTTCCTGTTCGGAAGCTTCTTCCTCTTGGCCTCCACCAATGATGCATTAAGCAAAATTTTGGAAGGAGAACAGACTGATAACCATTTCATACAGAACCTATCAAAACGTTGTTTATTATAAGTAATTTTTTTAATTCCTTCTCTGACGGTCAAAACTTTTTTTTTCATTAAGTGCTAATTATATGCTTAGTTTCATCGATCGTTTCTTAAGATTTCGAAAAAATATTTTGTTTTATCTGTCTTTTTTTTCCCCTTGAATATTTGTTTTAGGCGAAACGTTCTATTTCACACGAGAATTCAACAACTGGGTAAAATTCTATATCTCATAAATATTGCAATAATGTGAGAAAATTAAAGACATAATTGTTTCACACGATGATAAAAAAAAAAACTTGACAGCAGATTTTTGCAATTTGCATGATTATCATATTAATATTAAATTAGAATGCAATTTTTATTTCACTTTTAATACACGAAATTGAGATGGCAGAATTGTGAATGCTAGAAAAATAGTTAGATCTATTCAGATGATTTTATGTTTAATATCTCTTTTTAATTTGTGCCATTCATCTTTTATGGAATAATATTTTATAAAAGCGTATTTTTTAAATTAGTTTTTATTCTCCGATAAATATTGATTTTAAAAATATATCATTGGAAAAAACGAAATTTGTGGAAGTTAAATCAAAATTCATCATTTTAAATAGACGGGAAAGTTATTTTTCAAGACTATATTATAAATCTTAAATTATTAAAATATTAAAGAATGTAATAAAGGCACAAAATTAATTTTACAAAGAAAATTTTTACATAGAAAGTATTTAATTTTACCTATTTATAAAATATTCTAAAAATTTCGGAAGTGTAACTACGATCATATTATTAATGTAGAATTATAAAGAGCTATATTTTTATTTTAGATGCATGAAGTTTGGCAAGTTCTAAAAAATACAGAACTTTATATAACGCCATAAAAGGATACTATATGTGTATACATATTTGTAGCTGGAGTGATTTTTCCACCCATATGTTATAAGAAAAGTTTTTCCTTCTGCATCCCCATTCCTTCAAATAAATTGCAGAACTTGGACAAGCCGCGAACTTCCTGAAGAATCACTTTTTTTCATTAAAAAAATGTGGGCGATGTACTTTAAATAACGAAAATCAATCTTTGTGCATTACTTTCATGCCCTTAACGAAAAATAGCTGCAAAAAGCATCGATCTTCGACGCGAATTCAGTGTTTTCGCTAAATATGACTGAGGTTCTTAAGCAATTTGTTTTGTGATTAAACACCGACATAGACAGTAGTACCAAAAAATTGAATATGTTTTGAGGCACTTTTTTTTCTTTCCTACTGAAACCAAAATTTGACAACTGTAGTAAGTTCTCTCATTAACTTTCTTCAGTTAATTCTTTACGCCTGTGAATTGTCCCCTTTACATGCATGTAAAACTGTATCTGAGAAACAGTCAATCTTCCGATAGATTTGGTTCAAAATTCGATATTAATCTACACTTTATATGCAAAAATTGCGAATTTTTATGTGTCTAGTTATTTAAGTTCTGCAGCTATTTTGTTCGCATGTAATCGTATCTCGGACAAAAGACTTCCAGTGAATCGATTTCAAACAAAAGATTTCGTTTCTTTTGAAAAAAAATTCTAAAAATTTGATCTCAGGATCATATTTTAAATTTTTCAAACAAATAGTTACAATACTTTCTCTTTGTATGCTTTCTCTACGGTTGTAAAAATACTATTATTTTACCCTCTGGATTACTCCGGGTTTTCTAAAAAGTATTCCAGAGTCTAATTTTTTCAACTTTAATTGCTTAACATATTATTACCGTATCAAGTGATAATCACATGCCTAAAAGAATTGCTTATTCAACAACATTTTGCAAAAAGTTTTAGCTCGAATACACGGAATTGTTGAAAGCATTCTCTAAGAAAAAAATTAAATGTTAATAAATTAATGAATCCTTCATCATTAAAATAATCAAAAAAAATAATAATTCTTTTATTATTCACGCATGAATTACATCTTTTCTATTAAAAATCGCTTTTATATTCTAGAAATCAAAATGTTGCATTCATATAAAAAAATAAGGCCCAATAATCATTTTTAAGCTTAAAAAATTCCCACATTAACTTTGAAAGGCTAATATGAAGACAAATTAAAAGTAAAAAAATGTTCAAGGCGCAATCATTATGCTCTAATTTTACACAGTATTTGCCTTTAAACAGCGATTTCTCATCTATGACATTTTTGAGATGAATAAAAAATTATTCAATTCTTATTTAAATTACTTTCTAAACAAAATATTTCATATTTATTTAGATTCATATATATAGTTAGAATAATACTTTAATAGGAATCATTAAGAAAAGTTGAGGATCCTAAAACCATTTAAGGAGTTCAATCTTGTTAAAAGAAAGAAAAAAAAATATTGGTGCCTTTCTCTTTTTTTCATACAATACCAAAAAAAAGGGTATGGTGGAGCCACGTGCGTAACGGTTAGAAAATTTGTATTTTCTTAATTCCCCTTGATAGTTATAAGAAATTGAATAGTGACGTGGAAATTCAATAAAAAACAAGTTTGCAAACCCTGACTTTTGAAATAATTTTTATATGGTAATATATCCATTCAAATAAGAATCCTTCAATAAAATTATTAAGAGAACCTTAATTGTAAAATCTTGCTAGACTTAAGAAAATGTTGAGTAGCAGTGGAAATGCAACCGGTTTTAATTCGGTATCGACGATGAAGATGGAGAAATCGCCATTGTCTAAAACTACACCGCAAGTCGCGCTCTGATTGCAATAGGTCTGCAAAAATTGGGAAATGATTAACAAGAGCCTTTCTAGGTCACTACCTAATTCATTGGTTCAAGGTATGGACAACATCGCCGCACAAATTAATAATAAAGATGAAATCTCTTTCGATACATATCAAAAAAAGTGGTTACGTGTTCTTATTGTTCTTTAATTCCTTTATGCTCTTAATATAACATTACATGTTTCAAAGAGTTTTGTCAATGTTTGTTTTTTTCATTTAAGTAATACCTACTTAATTTATGGCAATGAAAACATTCATTTTATTTATATTTTTTTTACTTTATTATAGACACAAAAAAATTGTTTCGAATTATTAATTTTGGAAATAAATTCTGAAAACTGCCATTGCAAGGTCATAAGGATTTTATCATGAACCAGAATTTTTAAGAAAACAACATTGCGTTATTCTTTAAATTATAAGAATACATCAGTATCTCCTTCTAATGAAGCAAAAAACGTGAGTTGAAGCGCGTGTATGTGTATGTTTGTCTCTCTCTCTCTCTTTATGTGTGTGTGAGCGCGTCTGTGTCTTGATACTCTATTGGCTAAACTGTTTGACACAAAAATATTTGACGTAAATAAACACTTGAAGGTTAATCATGAACATCAGTGATTTAATTAAAATTTCGATTAAAATTTTAATTGATTAAAATTAAGCGTTTTTCTGCTACTGAAAATATTGCAGAAGAAATATAATTTTTGCCTTATTCTAAAATTCAGAATATTTTTTTAAGTCACATCATTTTTCTCTGAATTTTGACGGTCTTTAAAAATATTTTTTGAATAATTCTAAACATTTTATTATTATTCTAAAAACTGTAGAAATCATTATCATCGTTCCATCAAAATTATAATCCCTTTTCCTTCTTTTTCTAAAGATTCTGCTTAATATTCGTGAAATTTATATATTGAGTAAGAAAGCGAAATCAAAATACCTAAAAAAACGCGTGTGTGAATAAATGTCTAGGTAGTTATATTTAATTAATACTATAATGCTAATACGCATGTTTATGTGAAAGAAAATGCGTGATAGCTGTTAAAATGGCATGGATTTAATGTCATTTGATGCTTAAAGTATCATAGCATCGCTTTATAAGGAGGATTAAGTTTGGAATCTTAAGAATAATTTGATGTTGATTAATTCTTCACATTTTTAAGCATCAAATGTAATAATTTTAGAAATTCTGCATTCAAATTACACATTTCATTTTTTTTAAAATCACAATGTTATCTAATGAATCCTGAAAATGGATTGTCGGTGGAAAGTAATGCTGAAAAGTATTTAATTAAGTAGATAATGCAGGTGGATTCTAATATTTCTGGTGTTCCTTTATTTTATGATATATCGAGCATATCATTTAGAATTCAAATAACTGTGCTTTCTCCCTTTATAACCTCTCAGCCAAATATATTTAGGCTTCGAAAGTCACGTAACTCTTACTATTATAGAAGTCTTACGATTATTTGTTCATTGCACTATATCTCGCTCTGACTCGCAATCATGTTTGTGGGATAATGATTTGTGTGTTCGAAAGTTATAGAGGAAAACGTCGGAATTTCGCTTCATTTTTAATTCAAATTTTAATTAAAAATTTGAAAAAATCGCTCCGAGCTGCTCGTTCCCAACTTCCAAAGTACACATGTGCCAAATTTGGTAGCTTTAGATCTGGTCTGGTTTGTAAAGCGCCAACACACACACTCACATTGAGCTTTATTATAAGTATAGATTGGGAGAAACTAATAAACGTATCCTCCAATTTCAATTAGAGATCCTATTTTGTTACTTTTTTTTCATATGAAATCTTATGGCATCTAGATACTTTATCTTACCATCCCTTATCTTCAACCACTGATCCTTTTTGAGAAAAATATCAAAAGCAAAATGCATCACCATATATTTTTAATGAGGAAAACTTGCAACACAATTCTTCTAAAACACAACTAAAAAATGTGTGAAATCACTACATAGTTTCATTCCAATCACTATACTGATTTCAATAATTTTTACCTCATATAGAATATCTTGGCCCCTAGATATGTTAACTGTGATTTATTTTGTTCATACCGTCCTTAAGTTTCGATAAATATATCAAAATAAAACTTTGATAGAGACTCTCAGTCTTAACAATGGGTCTGACTTCACCAATTTTATTCGCCGATGTGTAAATTTAAAAGTCACTCAAAGAGATCCCAGCCCAAACCACTTGCTCAATTTTTTTTAACACAATGAACTAATCAGAATGTTTTATATTTATTGTTAAAGTAAAATTTTAAATGGCCTCTCTATTTAAGGAAATAAGAAGTAATGAATCAAATTTGAAGGATATCGTTAAATAAATTATATTAATACTGTTGTGAACAGCTATTTGCAGAAGACGATTCATTTCAATGTGAGTACAAAACTAGAATTCCTATAATTTACCCTGCATTATTTACAATTTAAGGAAAGTTATTTGCTTGTAATAATTTTTCTTCTAGAAATTATATATTTAACGGAAATTATTTCATTTGTCATAAATATTCTTTCAATATATTCTAAATTTATAATTAGCATATTTTATTGTTCTGTTCCTTTCGAAACTGTTTTTAATATATATATTTTGTTATGTTTTCTCATACTGGCCATATTTTTCTTAAATCTAATAATAAAAATTTTTTAAACTCAAAAAATTAGTTTTAATTCTCTGATTGAGTCTGTAGATTAACAGGGATTTTGCTTAAATGAGACAATTTTCTTTTTAAATTTCCATAATGGAGCTAAATTTAATCAAGAAATGAATTTTCCCTTCCGAATACTGTTTAGAATTCACCATCATATACTATGCCTTCCCCTAGCCCTATAGACCAATCAACAATGCAAACATACAACGAAATTCCTTTTTCTCATTCTCATTTTTCAAAATAATTTTAATCTGAAACATATTTTTCTCCTACAGTTTGTAAACCTCTAATACACTCTCAGAAAAAAATTCATTTGTTTAATTTTATTATTTTCTTGACATTTTATGTAATATATTGATATTTTGCATGCCATCAATATTTAAGTGATGAACTTTTATTTCTTCATTTACTATTTTTTCTTGCTTAAATATAAATATTTTTAGCAGAAGTTTATTTTGCTTTTGCTCTTTGTCAGCATTTAACTTTAAATTTAAAAAAAAACTAAAGTGCATGAAATTTTAAATCAATTTATTGACAATATCTGAATCTTCTCAATCTCTGTTTCATTTTTACGATTTGCAGATTTATAGGAATAATTTTGAAAACAAAATCTAAACAGTGGTTTCTTAAAATTCAAAACTCTTTTTTTTTCTCATTAAATGATGTTTTCTATGCACAATATTTCAATGGGGAAAATATAAGTTAAACCGGAAAGCAAATTTAGAATCGTTTTTCTAGTTTAGGTTATTAAATTGGTTGCAGCTTAACACTGTATGGCTTAAACATTTCGATCCCATTATTAGATAAAAATCAAAAGGATAGATTTATATTGTAATGTCCTTATTTACCAAAGAGAAAGAAAAACGAAGTTTTCGATGCAAAATTTCATTTCATATTTCTATTGAATATACTAAGCAGAGTAACAATTAAAAGTAGTTTAGTGGGAAAATCATATTACTAAAATATCTCCTTTTTTCTCTTGTCAAAGCTCACTTAAATTTCCTTTTAAAGGAAAATATAAAGAAAAAAAGAAAATATATCCCCTTTTTATTTAAAAATAGTTCGTAACTGGAGATTAAAAGAGGGTGAGAAAAACACTTATCATGAGAATTTTCAAAAAAAAAAAAAAAAAAAAAAAAAACAGATAGCATAGATAGTTTTAAAAACCATGGTAGAGATCGACAATCCTTTATTTTATAAAAGTTTAAAACTATTGAACACCATTTTAATAAAAGATATTCTTCATTTGACAATAATATTAATTTACTTTCAAAATAAATTAATTTAGTTAAAATTTCTTAAAAAATACAAATTTGGCCATAAGAGGGAATTATTTATAATGTCCTAAATTTTAAAGGCTCCCTTATCAAGTGACTTTAGTGAGTATGTCATGGCTTTTAGTGCATTTTATTTTCATTGCTAAGAAAATCTTTACTATACAGATTTCTAACCTCATATAATTAGAAATTCTTTTCATTATTTTTGACAATATCTTATTAAAAAAAGTGAGATTATTTTCAGTAGCAATTCGACAAAATCTTTAATAAATTAGAAAATGAGGTAACAAATTTGTGATTCAAAAGTAAATCTGTTGAGATTAAGTTGTTATATGAAAAGTTAGTAAATCTGTTAAGAGAGCTGGTCTGCCAAGATTATTGCTATTTAAAATTTTCAATTAAATATTCATGCACCTTAGTCTCTTAATATGTTTTCAACAAAATATTTTTAAGCTCCAAATTTCATATTATTATAGAAACCTTATAATATTTTGTTCATTGTACTATGTATTTCTCTAATTTTCTATCAACTGCCTTGAGATTTAAATCAGAATGTGAAATGAAGGAAATAAAACTTTAATAAATGCGAAACATTTGTTGTTAACAGCAAGCTTTTTTTAAAAAAAATTATGACTACATAAAATCAGATTATTTAAAGTTGTAGTATTATGTATACCACAAAAAATTTATGCAAATTTATCTAATTTATGCAAAATTTCAAAAATGGGTAAATATATTTTTTATTTTTAAATTCAATTTTTGCTTTTACTTTTAACTTGATTTAAAGGCCTAAAATAATATTTTATTTCACTAAATAGATTTCTCTGATTCATCAGAAAATTCAGTTTTACCTTCAAAACGATTTAAATGGGGCAAATAATATTTTATGTTCTTTCAATCAATAAAGATACTTCTGGAAACCAATATGAAGTCAAAATTTTATGCAGTGTTCATCTTTCCTATAAATCATATTTAGTAAAATTGTATTGACGATCTAACATTTCATTCTTCCATTATCAAGCCTGACCGAGTTATAAAACTTTGAATATCATTATTTTAGAAAAATTAGCAATTTCATTATTTTAAACAATTAGTCTTGGGGAAAGTATTTTATTTGATATATTCTAAACACTCGATTGAGAGGTCATAAAATTTCCCATTTTTATAAAAAAAAGAGGAATCGAATTTTCCTAATTCAATTAATTTTAATTGCAAAAGAGTGAAACTTTTTTTTAATTTAAGATATTAGTCTTTCGAGAATGTTTTATTAAAGGATTCACAAAGGCCAGTATAAAAATTTAAAATTCGTAATTCCTCAGATAATTTATTGCTATAAACTATGTATAATATTATTATTTATTACACTTAGACTTTTTTATTATATACACCAATACATAAAGTTTTATATTCTAACTGTTGGGTGTTTATTAAAATGGATATCATTTATAAATTAACCTGCCTTTGCCTTAAATAAAACAGAAATTTCGTATTAATTGTACAGATATTTTAAAACGCCTAAAAAATTTATTAGCATTAAGTTTTTCTTCCTGAAAATATCATTTATACATAATTTCCGATTCATACAAACACATTTTGAATATTATACTTTCCAAATCCTAATTTTTTGAAAAGTTAACTTAATCTTTCAGTTTGAGTTTTTATCAACATGTTGCCAAAGCACTAAATAAAGCTAATTTTTCCAAAAAACTCATAAAATTCTCATGCACGTTGAATTGAATTTTCATTTTATGTAAAATAAGTTTCTGAGAAAATAATTAAAATATTTTTTTTATTTATTAAAAATTGAAACTTAATTTATTGGCTAAAACAAGACTTCGATAATTTGAATCAAAATTGACCTTAAATTCCCAAACGAATTTAAGAGATCAATAATTTCAATCAAAATAAACTCGAACAGATATGTTATTTTAAGATACTGAAGCATTTTTTAAGAAAAACTTTATATAAATTATGAAGGAATACGA
This sequence comes from Argiope trifasciata, assembly GCA_026543055.1. Classification (NCBI taxonomy): domain Eukaryota; kingdom Metazoa; phylum Arthropoda; class Arachnida; order Araneae; family Araneidae; genus Argiope; species Argiope trifasciata. The sequence continues at coordinate 2,162,645 of JAPMOQ010027620.1, read as the reverse complement.
ATTAATAATTCTAGAAAGACACAGAATTGTCAAAACATTTGTCGAATTAACAGTTATTTAAAAAGACCGATTTTAAATTTTTCTTTTGAACATAAAATGTTGCTCAGAATTATATTGAAATAATTTAGAGTTTCTAAAAACTGCTTCAAAACAAGTTACGAAAATAATTTTTTGCCTTCATTAGCATAAAATAAATATTTCTTTTAAGGATTTAAAATAAATTCTGAGAGAATTTGAGTCTTTTTCTCTTGTTACAGAAAATGAGAATTCAAAGCACGCATAGCAATGAACTTATTATTTACTGGATTTAAATTGCAACAGCTATCTGTGTCTGTATTATTATTAATCAATGCAACGCCTTTACTCTTTTTTTAATAAATTTTTGAAGATGGAATGTTGAATAAATAAATTTTCTAATTACTATTCCTTGAAACCCTTTAATTTATTACGACTATGAGTATATTTCCATCTAATATACATAAACTGTCAATATGTTCTATTTACTTTCCAGATTAATTTCATGAATCTACTCTAACAGTGAGACTAAAAACACCACCAACATATATATAGAAAGAGAGAAAGAAAAAAATTAATTTTAATAGCAAGAAAGTCGGAATTCATTAGTAGAGGATGGAGATTAATTATAGCTTTTACAATAAAAAGATAAGTTTAAGGAATATCATTCGGACTACTGAAGAGAGTTTCATCCAAAAATATTAAAATATAAGCATTTACATTCTTTGATATTCAAGATTAATTCTCCAAAATTTCTATTTCCCTATTTTTGCATTCAAGTAAAAGATAATGCTAAAAAGAAAATTCATTTAGTGCAATTTGTTTTGCATATAAATTAAAGTTAAATACATAAAACTTTTGATAGGAAAATTAGAATACAAAGCACATTTCACGTATCACAAGCAAGATTTCTGAACTCAGCTTCATTTTGAGACACATTTATATCACATCTAATATTATAATTGAGCTATATCAATGTCGAAGAAATTATGTTCAAATATTAAGTCTAATTCAAAAAAATAATTTATTTGGCATTCCTTATTACCGAAATATGTTATAAGAAATGCGGAAATTTTCTTTCCCCGACAAAAACAATTTTCTGAAAATTCCCCTTGTCAAACTTGATTCACTAAATTTATTGAGTTTCTATTTTGTACATACATACAAGGATATAAAAACAGACTCATTTTTTTCAGAAGATGGTTTGCTTCCGAATGTAGGAAGGTATAAAATGTCGACATTCATCAAAATTTCAAGTTTACAGTTTTTGAAGGCAACAACACTTTCCTTATGCAATTAATTTTGTAATGCATATGTTTTTGTTGTAAAAGAATCTTAGGAAAACTTAATTTGCATTTATTGATGTTAAATGAAAGCAAAATACATGTCATTGTTGAGGAATACACACACAAAAAACTAGAGCCAGAAAATTCAACATTTTTCAAATAAGAATGTAAAGAAGTTTAAAGAAAAAAAAGCTAAATGAATAAAAATTGCTGGTCCTATGAATTCCAGCATTGTAGAGATTTCTGCTTTCAAAGGCTTTCCTATTTCGGTATGCAAAATCTTATTAAATAGTTTTTCCATCTAATATATTGCGCGATTATATTCTTATATAATTCTTTGAAGGACATACGATTTTCTTTTAATTAAAAATTGAAAAACTAAATGCTTTTAAAAGAAAACTGTTAACTGCTACAAAAATATAAGAGCAAAGTGCTTCTTTACTACTTCTAATCATTATTAATTCTAATCATTATTATTTGAATTATCAACTTTCTTTTTGGTATGCATTTCACATTGATAGCCTTTTACATCTACAGCTTTTACATCTACCTCATATTGAATTTCGCTTGATATTTTTTGGTAACACCATCTCATCTATCCAAGTACATTTTAATTTTGAATTAATCATATTTCAAAGTAAAGATATAAAATTAAAATTTTATATAATGTTTTGTCACTGATAAATAAGGCTTGGTAAATCTGTAAATTTCTAAATCATGGTAAAAGAAACTAGCTTTACTGATTAAAATAACAGCTAATTTTGGTAGCATTTATTTCTGGATTCTTTATTGTTTATTTTAGTTTATCTAGTTTAAGTAATTGATAGATTCTGTAAATAAAATTATTAATAATTGAAAAAATTAACAAGTACTCAAAATTTTATTCAAAACATCGTAGTATGATAAGATTTTAGGTTTGGCTCTTTACCTTTAAATTATTTCCAAAATTTTATTCTTCATCATAGCAATGACACCGAGTATATAAAAAAATTAAGTTGCAACCATTGCAATACGTAAATACTTCAGAACAAAAAAATCTAATAATAAAGAAGATGAAAAGTATTTTTTATAAAATGTAGTTAAAAATGTTATAAAAATTTAGAAATTATATTTAGGAAATATTTATTTATATTACTGAAAATCCTTCTTCAATATGAAAGTGAAAAAAAATATTTATGTGACAAAATGGGTTTCCAAATGATTAAAAGTAAACGCTATGTTTCAATTAATTCTTTCAAAACTCCAATCCAAATTTTGAAGGACCGTCTCAAAATTAAACCCCCTACAACTAAGAAGTAACAATATAAATTTAAAATCAAGTTTTTAAATATTATGGTGCTGATGTTAGATATCATAATTACTAATGTTTTTCAGAACGTAGCCGCCTTTGCTGACTATTTTGTTTAATGGAATTAACAGTTGCTAAATATTTCAATATTTTGTAAAACTTGGCCATAATAGTTTATCAGCAAGATATCTTTTAACTACAAATTTTGGTGGATTTTGTAACTTGCACTATATTAGAAGCCTAAATATTGTTCGTTTTAATGCGTATTTCCCTAGACAGAAGTCTATACATTCGCTGCTATCACAGGAAAGAACAGAAGCGCTTAAAAAAGGACGCACTTAAAAAAAATTTCACAATTGTTTAATTCTGAAACTAAACTTAGATTTTAAGTATAACAAAATTTCAAAACTTTTATTAAAAGCATACTTTAAACTTAAATCTATTTATTCAGCGTGGAAAAATAAATGAAATATTCTCTCTTAACATTCAAAAACGGAAAAATAGCTATGAGGAAATAATAGTAGCAGTGATAAAAATGATGTGAATTTCACTTCTTATTTTTTGTTATATACGCTTAATATATTTTATAAAAATTAATTAAAGTTTGGAAAATCATGCGATTAAAAGATTGGTATTTTTCAAAAGGTAATTTTCCGAATTTTAAGTTAATGTAAAAATTACATTTGTATTGTAATATTTTCTGTAGGTATCATCAAAAAAACTTAAAATATCACTTTTTATTAATTAAAACTCTAATTAATTTTTTAGAATTTCTCCTAGCTACACGTCCACATCCTCTGAAGTTTAAATATGCCAAATTTGGCAACTACAGGACACATTATTTATTCTATAGAACACCAACATACACAAATATAATCATTATTACATGTAGATATTAGGAAAAAAAAATTCCTCCCAGAGAATTCATTGAAAAGCAACGTCTTATAAGCTATTTCAAATACATACGAAGACCTTTAGTGATTTTGAATTCTGGAAAAGAAAAAAACTATTTTCTATTCTTGACTATTTTGGACCCCAAGTCAAAGACTATCATTATTCCAAAAAGTTAGTTTACTCTATGTTTGATATTCAACAATAAATATTGTCTTACATAAAAAGAATAGTTGGAATATAAAATTTTAAAATAAAATTCTCATTTATAAACGACTTACAAAGATATACATCCTTGGATCGTATATTTTAGTTCCTTCTCAGACATAACAAAGACCCAGTTTATCCAAGCACTCATACGCAAGGAAAATGAATTTAATCTACCACGAAGACAAAATTTTCAGGCTTACTAGACCACCAAGCCATTACTTCACCACAGATTCAATCATTTGGAACACTGACTTTTCTGCATCATTTCTGCAGTTACATTTTTATTTTGTTTTCTTTATATTTTATTTAATTTTTTGGTTAAGCAGATTTCTGAAATAACAAAAATAAGTAAAAAACGCTTATACGATTTTGTTTTGCATTCTTTATTTGCGTGTTGTAGGAAGATAATTTTCAAAGGCAAAAACACGTGTTTTGGGTAACGAGGTTGTTCAACTGAGTGTGTGAATAAGTAAAAGCTATATAAATGAATGGGCAATTACAATCTAGAATATTCTCTGTGTCATGTAAGGGTAGTTTCATACCTTTGCTTCAATTACCGATTGCTCTCATTAAATCGTACAATAATCCTTTCTGGTTTTAAAAATTTCTTTAAAGAAAAAAATCCTTTTTTACCAATGCATTTATTTTATTTTAAATTTTGTGCCGTTAGGAAAAAAATTAAAATTTAAAATAGATAAACATCCAAAATTCTTGTTTAATATTCATTAAATGTTTAGATGAAGGGGCAATGATAATCTCCACAATTCTTGTGAAATAAACAACAGAAATAAATTGCAGTTTTTCTGGTCAGGCAGCATGTAATTAAAAAATATTTTTACTTGTATCGACAAAATAAAATTAAGAGATATAGTTAATAAAATTACGTCTCTTAAATAAGTCTTTAGACTTAAAAAACAAAGAGAATGTTATGATATAAAAATCAAATAATCTCTTTACTCCTAATTATCAATTGTAATGAAATATAAGATTATGTAATGGCACGAGAATATTATAAATTCTATAGCATTTTAAACTACTATGTTTCAAATAAGTAATTATCATCTCTTATAAGAAAATTAAAAATTAAATGCCGATACTATTACAGACATTTCATTTTTGGGGAATTTTTAAAATATTTTAATTGAATCGATTAAGTTTATACAACAAAAAATAGATTTTAACTGTCATTCCTAAGGCAAATTCTAACCTAATACTTTTAGTAAACACGTCTTTTGATTCAGAATGGAGCTGCGTTAGGATGAAGGAGGTCAAGTTTACTGGGCATCAAAAACTGTGTCACGTAGCTTTAGGCAGAATACAAGAATACTCTCAAAGGATGAAAATAACCTACTGGTATACAAAGGTGAAACTCATTACCATAAGTAAAATATTCCGAAATACATGTACATAAAAATGGAATGTTACTGAATAGACAAATATAGAAACTTTTGAATAAAAACTGCTAATTTGCACAGAAATATAATGAAACAAACTATATGTAACCATGTTATAATTTTTAAAAAAGCAGATAATCTTTATCTGAATTTAAACCACTAAATCATTAAAAGAATAATATAATTTCCCTCAAGAAGCTGCACTTTTCCTATATTCAGATACCTCATACCACCTAATTTTACTTTTCTGATATAACAGAAAAGAATTAATAAATTATTTCCTTAATTTATTAGTTCGTATACTTTTTTTATTCTGACGCTTATTTATGAAGAATATATTCATGTTTAAACAATGTGGAAAATACTGTGGTAAAATCCTATTTTAGCCCACCTCTGGCAACTTTTCCAAAATCTCGCCAATTTTTCAAAATCTTGCCAAATCGAAAGTATTTGAATTAAAAGGTTAATAAAAAAGAATTCTTACCTTTCGCCAAAAAATTCTTATTATTCGCCAAAGGTGGGCTAAAATAAGATCGACCCAATACTGCTATGCCTTCATCTGAACTTAAAAAATACAACAGCTTTTATAATATTTTAAAGTTTCAGATGCAGAATTTGTGTGCCCTATTTTCTTTCATTTTATTGCTACTTAAATGACAGAAAAGTAGTTGAAGCCGGTATTCTTTCTAACATTCCTATTTTAAGACCAATAGAAAAATAATTGAGAGTTGTATTTTTAGAACCACTCCAACTTAATAAATATTCTTCAGATATAATCGGAGATATTGATATGTTACAAAAAAAATTGTAAGTTTTTATTGTGCGGCTTTCAAAAGGTACATTTTAATTTTACTTTTATGATAAGAGGTATTTTTATTGAAAAAAATGCCACTTTCATATACTTAATACAAGTTTTTAATGGTATCAGTGTTTTAACATATAACTTAAGCTTCTATTTTTAATCAATTTTTAAAGAAATACTTTAACCATGTTTTTCAACAATATATTTTGGACAAAACAATAAAATTTAATCTGCACGAGCAGGTCAAAGAGAAAAAATTAGTTTTCATTCACAAGTTGCCATCATATTGATAGAAGCTCAAATTTTAAAAAAACTAACTATATTGCAAATTAAATCTTAAAAAATATAACATTCAGCACGCGACTAGATAAAATAAGATAAATATATAAGATGAAATATTTTCTCAAAAATTAAATGCGAATCAAAGGTTTTATGATCGTTTGCAATATCTATATCATTAATTCAATAAATCATCTTTATTTTGGTTAATAAATAAAAATCTAAATATCTTGGTATAAATAAAGCAAATAATTTCATTTTATGTAGCGTGAGTATAACAATACATTAATGAAGTTTTATATGTTTTCTTACTTTACCCTGAGAGCAATATTTTACAAAATATTTTTACTAAAATAAAAAAAAAAGTTATTCCATCCATCAATCTTCTAAATCAATCACAAAAACTGATTGATTTATAAAAATAGAAGAATATTATAATAAAAACTTGTTCTTTTAGATGTTTCTGTCATCCATCTTAAAGAAAATATCAATTTCAGGCCAATCAATGCCGGAATTATTCCAAGGCTGATGATCAAATAAATATGCGTAAGCGTATATGAATGAATGAGAGCGCGAGCATGTGTGTGTGTGTGTTAGGGCTTTATAGATTATACCATATGATCTAGAGCTACCACACTTGGTACGTACATATTTACTTTACAGGATAAAAAAATATACCTGGACGAAGGATTTTTTTTTGAAACTATAATTAATTAAAAATTAAACAAATGTTTGAAACTTTCAGAGATAAAGTATTACAGCATAAAATTTTAAATCCTCCTAAAATGGCTTTTTTCTATTCATAATAATGTTTTAACCTATAAATACAATTTCTATTTTTAATGAATTAAAAAAAATAGAATAAGCATATTTTCCGACAATAGGTTTCTTACAAAATGAAGGTAGAATTTAACCTTCAAGTGTATTTTAAGAGAGTATCAGTGATTTTGACAAAAACTCAAACTGAATTATTAAATTAACTCTAATTGAAATTGAACCGAGGAAAGTGTGATGTTCAGCATGTATTTAAAAGGAAGTGTAATGTTATGTAAGAATTATAAAATGTGATATTTTCCACATAATTCTATAACAGCTGATTGCGTATCAGAGAGATATATAATGTAATGAACAAATAATCGTAAGGCTTCTATAATAATATGAGTTACGTGACTATCGAAGTCTAAATATATTTGGCTGAGAAGTTATAAACAGAGCAAGGCACATAAATATTTAATTGAAAATTTTAGGAAGCATTACTCCTGGCAAACCAAATGGTCGCAAAGGCGGCTAGTTTTGTAATATTCTGAAAATAAATTGCTTAAGAAGAAATCATTCCGAGATGCGATTCATTTTATGAATAATGTAAAGCACATTTCAGCCGATTTAATTTATATGATCATATCTGCTCCCATAAATTCCTTTTTGAAATATTTTCATTTATTGAGATTGCACAAATAAACTAATTATTTTGGCTAGGACTTCAATCCCCAATTTTACTGAAAAATAGCTAAAAATAAAATATGCCCAACACCGCCTCCAACATTATAACCACAATTTCCTGCACATAAAAATCATCATTATTTCACATTTATGTCACTGCATATAACATTTTTCTTTTCCTTTTCAGTAGAATAAAAAATACTCTAAAAAATATAATATTCAAAAATATTAATCTAAATTTGTTATGTGATTAGGTGATTTTGATATCAAGAATATTTTTGGAATTTAAAATAAAACCAAATTGGCATAAGAATTTTAATTTTTACAAATATGTTAATTAATGTAAGCTCTACAAAAATTATCAAAATGTCAGAGATGTTCCTAATTTAAGTTGCAGCTTTTTCTTTTTTCTAGTTTTAATCAGATGGACCAATAAAAATTACAAATATAGGCATGCATTAAAATTTTACAAATGCATTTAAATATTTTGAAACTCAGAAACTTTATCAATGCCATAAGAACCAATTCTAATTATTCCCCAAACCACAAAATTTTTTCTCTTTTCTCATTGATTATAATGACTTGAGTCTATAAATAATGGCAACTAAATCAAAAAATGTGTCAACAAAAAAAAATTTCGTTTGCTTTTTTTGAAAAAAAATAAAGATAAGCCAAATTATCTCCATGCATGGAATACAGTAACCAAAGAGTAATAAAATAATTAAAAAATATCGGATGAGAAAAAATATTTGACGAGAGGAAAAAAAAAATATCTGTAGTTACTGTCATGATTTCTTTTTTTTTTTCATTCTGATGTGGTTAAAACGTACCACATATTTAGGAAAGATCTGTCAACAACTTCGAACCAAAATGAAGTTAACGTATTAACACAACAAATATTCCAGCTCAATTGTCTGTTTCAACAACCTAAAACTAATAAGCTATCTACTGTCATTCAAACCAGACGATAGAAAACAAGATTAATATTGCTAATTTTGGAATCTCCTAATTGATCGCTCAGTGTGTGTTTTTCTTGACATTTCCTACTAGAAATTAAAAATTACAGTATTATTTGGTCACACCAAATAACTTAAATGATAAGCTTTTATATAAACTTAAATGATAAACTTTTTAATAGATGGTCATAGTTGTCATATATATAGCGTGCTTAATTATAAAATATATGACATTTCACTTAACCATTCTGAATTCTAATTTAATGGCAATAATGAATCCCTATTTTAATATTTAAATAACACCACGTGTGCTTAACTTTTATAATATCAAAGCGTGAGATAAAAAATTTTGAAAATGTTTTTTTTTTTCTTCCTAAAGTTGTATTAAAAACCATTAAAAAATTTAATTTCCCCAAAGCTCAATTAAAAATTCTTCAGGTTTGAAAACATTCAAAAATGCAAACTGCAAATGAAAATAAGGCATAGTTAAATTAAAAAGCTATGAATTCTCGTTACGATGTTAACTATGCCTTACCTAAATTATGTTGAAATTCTTCTCGAGAAATATTCTAAACAATGTATACTCTAAATTTTTTAGAACCAGTTTTGGATTATATAATAATGATAATTCCAACAGAAAACAATATCAATAAATTTAAATTATAAATTTAATTTTGTTTATTTATTTGGCTTCTGCCTCATGCAAGAGTTATACCATTATTAAATCCAATCAGCTTACTCACCATTAATTTATTTCTCAATGATATTTTAAAAAGATTATTTAACGTAATATATTGGAAATTTTTTGCTTCAAACAGGAAAAATTATTAATAACAAAATTTATTTCTTACATATAAGTAATCATTCCGAAATCAAAAATGTAATTAAATCAAAAAATAAAATATACTTACGTTGCAATTATCAGCTTCTTCAACAAGAATATTTATTTCCTCTTGTGATGAAAAGTACATCAGAAAAAGCTCCTAAAAAATCCAATTCCACTGATTTTCTTCTGGAAATGGTGCTTCACTGCATTAGAAATTTTTCTGCAGGTGACACGTATTCTTTTCCAGAAAGTCTATTGCAGAAATAGATTTTAAAAAAATATGCGTAGCTTCTTTCACTCTTGCATAATCCATTCAGAAATATAATTAAAATCCATAGGCAGGAACTCACCACATTATTAAAGAAAAAGAAAAATAATTACTTTTTGAATTCCTCAAAACTCAAAACAAAAACATCACTCACGTTTGGCTTGAAACTTGAGACTAGTTCTAAAAATAGGCACAATAATTTATCTTTCATTGCTGTAAATTTCAGGAAAGGCACTGCTGAAATAAACGCTGCTGCTGTAGAAAACTGTTCACTCAAATAAAAAATTTCAATTTGCATTTGATTTTATGAGAATCTTTGTGGCCAAAGTGCCAATGCACAAATAGTAAAAACATGAAAAAAAATGCACTTATAAGTGTTCAAATTTATATAAGATTTTTAAAATTTGAAAGATTTCGTGAGGAAAATATTATTTAAATAACCTTCGAAGATAGTAGGAAGTATAAAACTGTAAAATTTTGTATATCTTAATTACATAGGCATAATCATCAGTAAATCTTTACTTTCAATAAATAAATATTTTCATATAGATTATTATTTCATATTTGTCATCGTAATTTAGCAATTGGTTAAAAATTCTTATTAAGTCACTGAAAATAGCAGAATTATTTTTAATTTAAACTCTAATTGTACTAAATATTAAGACTGCCACTAATATTTTTAATATCTATCTACCAAAGAAAACGATGGAGAATTTCTTTTCTGTGGAAATTTAACTCTCAACTGAAGCTCATTGCAAACCTAAATACGAAGGCATTTTCTTCGATTTAAAGAAACTATTTAGTACATTACAGACTTAATACTTTTTTTATTTTATGGTGACTTTCTGGAATGAAAAAAATATCATTTATCTTTTTATGAATCAAAATATTTCAAACTCTGAGTATTAAAAGCTACGGAAAATTGTCATAATAAATGGCATTTTCTTATGGCATTTAAATATAAATATGCATCCATACTTTTACATTGGTTCATATTGATACAAGCCTATTTTGAAACGCACTGGCACATTTTTCACCACAATTATTGAAAAAAGCTCTCGATGATTTAATTAAATATTGTACTTGCAGATAACATCAATAATATAAATTGGAAAAAAAAAGATATTTTCACCATTTTTATCTTATCTGTGTCACTTATTAAGTGAAGCAAAAGCAGCCCGATTTAGTCTCTCGGAACCCACGACCAGGTACAAAATAAATGACGTGAAAAACCTAAGAAATGATCTAGGCTTTCTTTGAGCAATGATATTTTCCCCAGATGGAATGTTAATGTATCTGAGAAAAACAGTGTTTTGATGCGCAGCATTGTTTCCAAAGTTTTTCCCTGGCGAAGCTTCGTCTGAAAAGACTATACCATTGGTGACTCGATTTCTTCTTGATACCGACTAGACAAATAATCCGCGGAATCAGCTAACTGATGCAAGATTGCATGAAGTCCATGGAGATGATGGCGGAAGGCTGTGGCAAGATGGGAAGTTTGCTCAATAATCATGCTTTCTCGATCTGTCATGATGCTCTCAAAATCACTGTCTGTATCCTGATCCGATGAACAGCCCATGCTGCTTCCTAACCCGTCATCAGATGACTGCCTGGGTGTGGTCATTCCTGTGGTCATCCCTGGTGGCATCATCATTCCTAAAGTAGACCTCCGAGGACTGGACATTCCACTGAGAGATCCTGCAACAGGGAAAAGAGTTGCATTCATGGACGAGGGACCCCATAGCAACTCGGTTTTCACATCTTTCAGCATGGTATAGAAACTGTATAAATCTTGATATTGGATTCCTGGAGGTGGTGGTTGGGTCTTTCTCCGATTTTGCACTTCCATATCCTTAAGGCGAGAGGGCACCAAAACAGTTGCATCCATATTATTGACGGCTTTTACAAATCGATCAATCGCACTTAACACCGATTGTTGAGAGCATGTAAATCGATCTCCAGCACCAGGTCTTCTACGGATAGCCGATGTCGGGACGACCGGTGCCGGACCCTCACCGTAATTTAGCATTGTGATGGAGAAACTCGGAAGTCACTCGAGTTCGCGCGAACAGGCTTTATTTCTGAAATCTGTTTCGTTTCGTGTGCGTTAGCAGCACACCCGCTACCCCGAACCAGTTCGCCACCTGAGTGACCTAGCTCAAATGCAAGGTAGATTTTCGCCGCTTGTGTCTACTGATGAAACGGATCGCTCTGCAATGCACCTTGAGGGAGAAAGACTTGGAGAGAAAACCTGATTTGGCGAGTTATCCTTCGATTTTCGACTTCTAAGTATAGAACAGGAAAATAGTATAGTTAACACACAAAAAAGTCTTTCTTCGAATCCTTATAAAAGAAATATGTTTTCATGATTGTTTAAAGTAAAACAGCGCCATATATTATGAAACTGTATAGCCCATCTGTAGCATTTGAAAAAGTAAACAAAGTTAAAGATAATCAAGAAAACATCTATATGTTTTTCAAATACGCGAGCAATTAATATTTAAAAATAAATTTGCATGAAAAAGAAACAAAGCATAGTTATTTTAATACATACGACAGTTGTAAAATTTATTTTATTATTAACATTTTTATATACATATTTTAAGAGCAGCTTTTCTCCAGTAAAAAAATGTGAGGTATCTAAACTAAAATTTTATTCAATCAAAAATCAAATTCCGATAGATTAAATAAACAATACTTTGTACTCTAGAATATTTACAGAAAACAGAAACAGTTTTAGGTATAGTCAACGATATTTGAATTTCTATAGAATTTATGCTGAAGGTTTCTGATGTCGTTATTAAAAATTTACTTAGTTTTTTTATATTAATTTATACTTAAATATATTCTCCATAAAGTAATCTTTAAATATGTTGTAAATGATAAAAAAATGTTAAAAGAAAGATTGTATCAGCAATCGATTATTTATAATTTGTAGTTTACATTATCAAGTAAATGCATGTCTAGCATTAAACTACTACATAAAATATTAGAGCATTAACTCTTAATTAATAAATGTGACATAATATTTATCCTTTAAATATATCAAAAATATTTTGGAAAAAGCATTTATTAACAAAAACTGTTATAACAACTCAAACTGTGATTCTAACGTATTTCTTTCTAAATTAATTTAAGTCCTTCGGAATTAATAATTAAATTCCTATTTCAATCCGGAAGGTTGTCTTCAATCTTAATTCTATAAAACATAACGTATTTTAAATTTAGAAAAATATTCTTTTTTCATTCAAAGTAATTTTAAAATGTTTTATTCATAATAAATATATCTTGTGTGGCGGATTGAATTGTGGCTCCAATGTGGCGATTGAATTCTGCTAAGGATCGAACCTGCGGCTTTACGGTTCGAGTAACATAACCACAAGACAAGAATGATACCAACGTCCTGTTATTGGCTTATTAAAATACCACCACAGTTAGCAATAATTTGAATAAAAAACAAGTAGGAAAAAAATTCATTAAATAAGAATTAAAAATAAAACTTCAGATGAAGGTTTTCAGAATTTAATCATTATTTTACAATATCTAATAAGCGATGTAAATCTTAATTCAAAAGTTTTGAAAATTGAAATATCCTTAAAGTAGTTTAAATGTCCTGCATTGATGATATTTAATACTATATTAAAAGGTTTTTCATAAGAAAATCTATTAGAATACTAATTTAAGATCATTATAAATTCCAAAAATGGATACGCGATATAATTAATTTAATGATTTTTTTTTAAATGGTACTAAAGAATTCCTTCCTAAAAATATCAGTATTAAATAAGTTCAGAAAAAGTAATTAGATATCTACTTATATTTCTGAATTATAATGTAAATGCAACTTTTTATATTTTTTAATAATCAGAAGTGGAAAGGATAAGAAGTAATGCATTTTTTTCAATTCCGAATTTTTTTTATAATTCCAATTAGATTATTAATGAAAAGACATAATAACACTTCATAAATAAATGTAAAAACATACCTTTTAAAAATGTGTTGATTTATCAAAATAATACCAGAAAAAGTAATGAATCGGTAAATTATTTCTCTTAAAATTCTTCAAAAAAATATTCCAGGTTAATTTTTTTAATATTGCCATTAATTCACAAGAGGCTAACTATTAAATACAATAGAAGATCACGCCTACTTTCGGAAAATCACGTGACCACAACCGAACAATGGCAAATAGTTGTCCCGTTGGGACAACCGTTGGCCATTGTCCCAACGATGTTGTCTCAACTGTTCATACGAGGACAATACAGGAACAACAGCAAACAGGCAACGATTGTACTCAATAGTTAGTCTCATGTGAACCCACCTTAATACTTTTATAAAAAAATTGTTTACTGGAATTAAATTGTTTGCAATGAACGGATATGTATTCATTGAATTTTTTTAATGTTATAAATCGTCTGCAATTGATAAAAAAATCAATTACTTATTTTGAAAATTGGAAGGGTAGTTATTAATTTGCAAAACCATTCTTGTAATATTCTAAATATAATATTGAGGTATAAATTAATTTGAAAGGTTTGAAGCTTCAAAAAATATTAATAAGCTGAAATAACTACTATTTCTATCCCTTTAAATTCGAAAAGTTTAGTTCGATTGAATAACATTCCGATGTATTTTGAAAAAAAAAATGAAGAAATATATCACTTAAAGGAAGCATAATATTTATTTATTTATTATTATTATTTATTGTAATTTCTGGTGCAAGCATGGACTAGTCTTGGTATTTTAAAAATCCAAAAACTTTCCATTTAGAATTTAATTTTAAAAAATTAATTAATGGCAACATTTTTGAGAAAAAGGGAATTGAGCATAATATAAATAAATTTTATATGTCAACAGTAATATGCGGGTACACACTAGGAAAAATAGTTTATTAAAATATTCATAAATATTTCCATTCTATGTAATTCTGTAGCAAGGTAAAGTAAATCAGTTTTAAATTTAAAATGCTTTTTCATTTTATAGAATTCGTATTAGAATTTAATTCAGATTTAAAAATTAAATTTTAGAATTTTATTATGAAATGCTATCATATATTTTATTAAGTTTTATGAACTATTGTGACCTCAATTGTTCATAAAACAAATTATTAAGTTTTATGAACTATTGTGACAAACAATTAGACATAATTTAAAAAGAAAGAAAAAAATTAACTTATAAAGGCATGTAAAATTTATTCAGCAAGGCATCAAGATCAAATTTCTCAGTTATTTAATACTTTTTGTTTGACGTTAAACCTTTCTAAATCTTAACCACGCCACACTATTGAATTAATTTTATGGTATAATCCAAAATGTCATTCAAATATAGATTCCGATGATAAAATGGAGTGTATGAATTCATTCTGTAATTCTAAAGTTTCACCAACGAAAATTTCCCGAAGACAAAACTTGGCGGGAAAAGGTTTGGCTTGCAGTAATTTGGCGACAAAACCGAAACCAACCCACCACGTGATTCAGACAAGTTTTCATTAGCTTTCCTGCATAGCGGAACAAATGAGTTTCTTTTCATAACGGTTGTTCTTGTATTTCTTTTTAAGCAATCGTTATAATAGAATCTTAATATCTGAAGGAATTTTTTTCAAAGAAAACTTCTTTCTATGTAAAATAAGCCTAAGAAAACAATTCAATATTTTTATTAAAGATAAAAAGTTACTAAAAAGGAAATGTTAAGTGCATTTAGCTAATTTCATGTTGATCAATTTAAAAGTTAAGGCGCAGTAAATGAAAATCATTGATTCTAATTGAATTAAATATTTCACGTGCCAGCTAAATCGAATCCTGGAGGCGTAATTTACATTAATATATTTCAAAGTATTTTTCTAATTTTAAATTCAATTCAGTTTTTATTATGATTGTAGAAGTCCCAAAATTTTCGAATGGTATTTATTATAAGAATTTTTATCAAATAACTAAAATATTTTTCTTAGTTAGTATTTTAGCATATGTTTGAGCATGGAACGATACTATACATCAATTCATGAAATAATTCCGCTATCAAAAAAGGTAATATTTATTTAAAATAAACTTCAATTTAAGAAACAGCTGCATTAGCATTAGATGGTTGTCTAATACTAATGCAGCTGATGATCGTCTACTATTGATGAATACTAATGCAGCTGATGAGGATTAGATGATAGTCTCAGCATTAAAATGTCGTCTTTTTATCTTGGAAAAGTACATTTTTCATGGAATGTGACTTCAAGTATTTCTAAACATAAATATATTATTGTTCATAAAATTGCTCATAATAAGTAGACGTAAAATAACAAATTGAACGATTTTAATGAGGTATAAATTTTTACAATTAAAGATGTCTGTATTTGAACCAATACAACTTTATTATTCCATAATTCTAAGTTTTTGTAAATTGTTTCTATAAGTTAAATCGATAAATCAGTTTTACATGACATTTGGTATAAAAACATACCTTGCGAAACGATAAATCTAAATTTATATTAACCCTAAAATAAACCGAAAGAGTACTGAAGTAAGCAAAAATGATTTATAATTCGAGGAATCACGCCATTCCTTTTATGATTCTGCAGTATGGTGAACTAAATTTATACCGTGTGCAATATTTAACAAAGAAATCAATTAATTATTAATTATATTATTAAAATTCATATAAGATTATATTTATAAAAAATCATTGTTATTTAACTTATACAATAGTAATTTATACTGAAAAATTTAAGATAATTCTCTTTTTTTAATAATAATTTTATAAATAGATGTTAACTCCCTTCAGATTTTTTCCCGATATTTTCACGGGAAACATTATTTAAAAAACACAAAAAAGGTTAGTAGTTCAAACATTATATTTATACATGAGATCGAATCAAATTAAGTTATAGCTGCTATGGTATAATTTGTATAAGTTATAGCTGCTAT
>JAPMOQ010027620.1:2135622-2146069 GCA_026543055.1 Argiope trifasciata | reverse complement strand
TAAGTTATAGCTGCTATGGTATAATTTGTATAAGTTATAGCTGCTATGGTATAATTTGTATAAGTTATAGCTGCTATGGTATAATTTGTATAAGTTATAGCTGCTATGGTATAATGGTATATGGAAAGAAAATATATATAGTAGACAGCATAAAAAAGGAAATTTGCTACGTCACAATAATTTTAAATTACAATCGATAATTCAGCTTTATTTACCACTGAAATCGATTTTTAAGTCATGATATAAAGGTTAATTAAATAATTTTAGTTTACTTTTGTTTCATTTGACATTGTATGTTAATTACTTACTGAAACAATTTTCTAATTCTTCAGTTATTGCTGATTGAAATAATTCTTCCCGTTGGTGTGGCGTGGGGTGGAGAGAGGGGGGCCGGCTCAGGTGTCGTCCTTGTCATCTGACCGTAGTTCAAAATTACGAGATCCGTCACAAAATAGCCCTAGTGTTGCTTTACACAGGACGTTAAAATAAGTAACGTAACCAAAATGTTTAAATTCAAATCTAATTATTATTCTATTCAACTAATGATGCTTTTTTGAACTATAGTTATAGCCGTTTTTTTATTTTTACAAATTACTAATTTATTTATGACAACTATAAATTCTTTTGCTTGAGTTAAATTCATTTTTGAATATATCATAGACAGAATTCCCAATTAAAATCTAGTTTTACGAATTTTTACATGCCATAATAATTCTGTAAATTATAAAAAAAATATATTGTCATTATTTTCTTCATTTTTAATTAATTAAAATTGTAAAAATAGCTTCCAGATTTATATTCCAATTTTATGAAGCAAGTTTCTGCAAATTCTATTACTCTTATTTAAACTGCTGTATACTGTTGCTAAATTTTCTCTTCCGTGGATATAAATCGTAGTTTTCACTTTTATGCAGTTATTTTATACACATTTTCTTAATTTGAATTTTTTTGGGGAGGGAGGGGCTCGCATCAGTTAGGAAATAAACAAATTCTTCTGCTATATATAAAAAATGATTGATGACGAACTTGGATTTTTTTTTTTAATTCCGAGAAAAAATATTTATTTCCTTGGAATTAATGTAAATAATTAAAGATTACTTTTATATTAAAAGAAATTTCTATAAATTATCATTTAAGAATTTTTAGAAAAATATTTATAAATTTAAAGAAAATGCTTCGAGCTATCATTTTATAATTTGATATTCGCAATTTATTTTTCGAGTTACATGAAAAAAATTCTTAAAACTTTTATGAATTTATTTGATTATCAATTATTCTAAAGTTTTAAGCCTCCTTCTTCATAACTGCATATTAATCTCATAACTTATTTTTACCTGCAGCGCTGAGGCTAAGAAAAGATTTTTTTTATTGGTCTATTATGAAATCTCATAAATATATATCAAAGATATCGAGCCTTATTATATTATCATTTGTAACCATGTATCATTTGTAAATACCTCAGATGGATATAATAAATTAATATAAAATATACGATGATTCGATCGAATTCAAAGTTTGTTAATATTTTAATTCTTGATTGTTTTAACCTTTATCCTGTTTTAAATAGTTGTTATTAATTATATAGCAGAATGTTATTAATTTTCAGATGATGCCCAATTTGTAAATATAAGTCCAATAATTAAAAGAGTGAAACGTATTGCTGTAAATTATACATAAAAATTGTTTTTAATTTATTAAAATAAAAGAAAACTGCTAAAATTAAATTATTAACTCTGAAATACCAATATTTTTCCTTTTAAACTGAAATAAAAGAAGTTGTTGAATAATAACATACTCCGAAGTTATTGAGGAAAAACGCTAATATTCCATATTATTTTTTAATTTAAATTTTGAAAAATCTTTTCTCATTGAGTATCTATTATTCAAAGAATAAATATTAACAAGAATTTGTATTTCTAGACTCAACGATGTGCCCTATATATAATGCACATTGTATAATTCTTAATCATACAATAGAAATTTATGCATAGCATGCCGGTCTACAAATTTTGTTATGTTAAAATTAAACAATACAACCTTTTTACCACAATTTCAGATACAATGAAAATTCAAAGAATTTTATTTGAATGTTGTTGTTTCTTATTCAATTTCCATAGACAAGGCCATTGATGTAGTTAGTGATTTTTAAGCCGAGTGAGTATCTGTAGCTTAAGTAGCGCCATCTAGGCTCAAGCATACGTCTTGGCTACTCATGCGCCACTACACATTTTAGAGACTTCATTCATCTATTTTATTGTCTCACCCATAGATAGTAACACCCGCATTCGCTTGCACAACACCTTTTTACGGGAAGGGGGGGGGGTGCTCATTCAGCCACCTCACATACAGAACACAGAGAAGGTAACAATCATGCACGAACCAGAACGCCCGGATTACAGGGAAGCCGCACTAACCCTAGGCCAAGTCTCCAATTTAGGGCTATTTTTAATTACTACATAATTAATTTTTATGAATGCATTTTTAAAATATTAGACCTGATTGTATTTTTATTAAATTCTGAATCCTTTGCAAATGGTTCTAGAAAAGGTGCTGAAACAATATTTAAAATGTTAATTCATCACTTCCTACAAAGCACTGCAACACATTTCAAGCAAATAAACTTATTCATCTTTAAGCAAGATAATAAAGTTTTTACTCAAAAAAAAAAAAAAATGCTAGAAATATGTGTTTTAAAATCTTGCAGCACACATTATATTTCCTCACAATATTTTTTTTTAGTTTCTCAGAGATAAATAGTTTTAATCAGTCTGTTTTATAAAAAATGTACCAAAAAATCAGAATACTTTTGTATTATTTGTATTCACAACGAGTTCGTTTTTACAGTTAAGTTGCTCAGAAATCTAGCATGTTCTCGCCTTTAGGGAATACAAATAGTGTATTCACGATTTTCCCAATTACTTTTTAAGCAGATGTTTCCCACGGTTTGGTGTCTTGATGCATAGGATGCCTTCAAATGAGTGTTAAATATATCATCATTCACTCATTGATTTTATCAACACTGTTATGTTTAGGGAAAATTTAAAAGGTACAAAATGTTATTTGGCATATATTGCTATACATGCCTTACGAAAATGAAATATGCTATGTATAAAATCTCTCTCTCTCTTTATATATATATATATATATATATATATATATATATATATATGCTGGGAATATTGGCTATGTTTAATTTTAATTAAATCACTTAAATAAAACACAAAGCTTTATGCATATGATTCCATCAAAATGTTAAACATTAAAACCGATTTATTTTAATTGTGTTAAGTATATTTTGCTTATTGTGTATATCAACATATATAATTGTGACAAACACCATAATATTAAAAACTCAAGGAAACCTTCATCTATCTTTTAAATTTTAAGGTACTGTAACTTCACTTTTTTATTTCTCTTGTAAAATATACAGATATTAAATATAGTTCTTCTTTTTTAGTTTTTAGCAGTTAAAGAAATCATAAGCTTAAATTTTTTATCAAACAAAGAAAACGATTTGAAATTCAGCGCAGCAATGAAATCGATTGCTTGAAATAAGAAGAATTTTTTTTTTCAAAAACTGTCAAAATTCAAAAATAATTTACATGATTATTAAATGGATTTCACTGATCAGAAGGGTTTTTTTAATATTAAGAACGATGCACAGTTCGTGTTATCAGAAATTACCCTAAAAATATTGAAACTCGGCTTATTTTTTCATTAAAATTCTAATACAAATTTCTAAAAATCACTCCAAAATATATATGTGCTAAATACAGTAAATATAAATGAAGTGGACTGACAAGTAGGACGTCAAAACACGCACATGCATTCACTTTTATTATTTAAAGAGAGAATTTTAAAAAATTCACATAATTCATTGATTTGGTACATTTTTATATCATTATAATACAAATATTTTCAGTTACATTTGCTTATTGATATTGTTCGTGATATAAACTAGAGAAGTTACAGCTTGATATTTGTATTGCATTTAAGAGAGTTAGCAATGACTAGATTTTTGTATCTCAGATAGAGAGTTAGCAATGTCTGTTTGTATTATGTATAGAGAATCAGCAATGCATTATTACATATACAGAATTAGCAATGTATTGCATTAGAGAGATAGTCTTTAATTTTCACGCTGAAACAAAAATAAACAATTGAACCATCTGTTTTATTAAACAACAAAAGAGAAAAACAAATTTTAATCATAAATTAAAGTATCTTAAATAAATTAGGAAAACTTATGAATTATTAGCCTAATAATAAGATAAAGGTATTTTTAATTATGATACAGGGAAAGAATTCCTTACGTTTTAATGTAGAACATGCCATGATATTAAATTGAATTTTTAATTTTATAATTTTAAGTTTTTTACGTTACAAAATTATGTATATATAAAAGTGTAATAAAATTATTAGAACTGGTCCTTTTGTTTGAAATTTCTTCCCAATGATAGTCTATATGCGGAAGAAAAAAATATATGATAATTATTTCAAAATTTTGATTGACTGTCTCAATACTAAAAATTTAAAATCGTAAGCCCTTTTTCTTTATTACCTTCTATCTGAGTACTTTTGTATATAATCTTGTTTACATGCCATTTTTCAATGATTTACAACAGATTTAATGTATTGACAATATTAACAATGGAGAAAAATAATTACTTTTTAGTTTTTTTTATTTTCTTTGTGTATGAAGTGTACAGAATGGATGCTGTGCAAATAAGGAAAACTCTGTTAATATCCTTAAGTGTTATACCTGGACTAATACTTTCAATGAAAAAGTATGCAAAATTTTATTAAATAAGATGAACAACTGTATGAACACACTTTGACTTCTGTAGAAGATAATAATAAAAATTTAATTTCAAAAACTAGAATCTGCTTCTGCCTATTGAATGACCTGTTACAATGTATCAACAGGTCAAATTGCAATACATCACAGGTATTTTCTATGAAATATACAACGAAAGATTCGAATAAACACCATTCTAATATATGAAAAAATAACATTAAATGTATTTTGTAGTATTTTTTTTCAAGATTTGTGAATAAAAGCTTGAAACTTTGTGTGTATTTGGATGGACATTTAAAAAAAATTTTTACTTACTGACACTTTTACTCTATGGGTTTATATGATAATTTTTCAACTTTTTTATTGTCACCTTCTACAGAAATCAAAATTCGTAACTCCCGCCCTTATTTAATGAAACTTTTTAACTAGAAGTATAAGCCTATGCACAGTATTTAAAGAAATAACGCTTGTTTAAACTTTTTAAGACATCCTTAAAAAGTTAATTGTATTAAACATTGAAAAAACATTCTTTAATTGTATTAAAATTGAGTCAAACACTAAGCGAATTATTTAAAATTGATTTCGAAGTGAATAAATCAAAAAGTTTCAGACTGCTTCTTATGAGTAAAAATCCTAACAATTTTCATAAAATTTTTCAAAATGAGAATTCCCATTTACAAAAAGTCATATATCCGAAAATCTATTTTATTTACCCTTCTTTAAAGATAATTCCCTCAGTAATTCGCATGTGAGTCACGAGAAATAAAATTTATTATGTCGCCATTATAATAAAATTGTTGATTTCAATCAATTTTTATGTGAAATCTAAATAAATCAATCAACCTGTCCGTCATTCCATAGGTTTGAGACCACGAAAACTCGAAATTTGGATGAATAAGTTAAATGAAATTTACCACGTAGTTTTACTTTCAGATAAATAGACTTCAATCAAATTTCTGATTCAAATCTGCCCGAGAATTGATTGTCTCTTATTTATCTATTCATGCTTAAGTGAACACAATTAAAAAAGCAATAAATTATCTAAATAAAGGTAATAAAGACAAATTTACAAAAGGCAATAAATTATGTAAATGAAATTCAGTATGAGATATGGGAATCAAAACCGTAGATATGTAAGAGATTTTGATGCCATCAATCAAAACAAAGAGATAGGAAGTTCATACTCGTTTTTCTTTACTAAACCAAGAGACATAAAGTAGCCTTACTGAGTTAATAAGAAAAAAAAATCGATTGTCTTTTATACGATTATTCAGGTTGCTTCTTTAGTAGCCAGATAAATAGGTATAAAGACTTGCAAAATAAAATTTTTAGAATATTCAACATCATACATTTGTTCCTGTATAATAGTAACTAGAGGAAATTAGATACATGATTTTAAATTTTTGTTAAATTGAATTACGATCTGATTTCTTCTTTCAATAAGAATGCGGTAAAAATATTTCTACCAGTTCAGATTCATTTTTGGATAAAATATGAATGTCAGCATGATAAGAATTTTTTTCTCTCTTAAACGGATTCTGCTTTCAGATAGGCAAACAGTTAGAGCGTATCTATCACTGTCAATCGTGACAGCTTGACAATGCAATAATTACAATTGCACTCTATCAGATTTTTTTTCGTTTAATGTCACAATATCGGCTGCTTTTTTTTAAAAAAAAAAAATGAAGATTGTAAAATTAATGTTCCATTGTAATTAAGTAAATATATTAATACTCAGTTGCAATTGCTACACAGAACTGAAGAGTGAAAAGTAAACCATTACAAGAGAGAAATTCAAGCTCGACTTTTCCTCTATTCAATGACGTTTGAATTAAATTCTTTTTTAACTTACTCCCACATTAGTTGTTCTTAAAACTGGTGTATCCAGTTTGTTTTAAGAGATACTTGAAAAGTTCTTGTCAGCAATGTCTGTAATATTTCATTTTCAAAGAGCTTGTAAAACTAATAAAACATATTTTTATGTCTACTAACTATAAAAATAAAATAATCAATTAGTAAGTAAATGCGTGCATGGATATTTTGGTCCTGGTGCTCTTTAAACCAAGCCTTCTAATGTAGAGCTTCCACATTAGACATATATTATACATTTGAAAGTGAAAATAAATAACTTGGAGTTATTTATAATTAGTTCTTATTTTTAAATGATAAGCAAAAATTGTAATACCTTGCAAACATAAATTCCAAAAATAGTACAAAAATTGTATCAACTTTAAATTTAAATATGTTTATGGATGACAAAATTTTTCTACTTCTTAAATTAACTTTTCTATCTTTAATTAATTTAATTAATCTTTTTAACCTATAAATATGCACATACTCTATTGTTGAAGTGGAACTCAAATTGTTTCCACCTGTTATAATTGTTTTCATACATCTATTATGTCACTGTGTTCATTTTCTGTTGCTCATGGTCAAGATATGAAGATTCGTCTTATTTTTTCCATGTTTGTAAGTTTTTAAATAAAGCATCTTTTAATTAAAAAAAACATAATTTTGTATTGTTTTAGCCACAATATAATTTATTTCTTTTTCTGGCTTTTAACGATTCGAGTAAATGAAGTATGCTATTTGCTGTCTTCAAATAAATCCAATTATATCAAATGCTCTTAACTACATTATATATCAGATGTTTCATGCTTACTACAATCTAGTAGAAGAATTTCAAACAAAAAAGAAATAAACATCATGTTAAAAAAAATTTCAAAAAAGAGAAAAATTTATTAAATAAGTTTTCTTTATTTGCAAATTTATATTGTTTTATTTCCTCTGTCTTTAAGGATTTTTTTTTATTATTACATCATTAAAATTCTTTCGTGAATTAACATAGATGATTGCTTAGTTAAATTTACTGTGAAAACTAAATACTTTTCATATGGATAATATCAGAAAAAAGAATACTTTGTGCCTTGGAGATATTATTCAATTAGAATTTTAATTAATTAAAAACTAAACAAGAAATATTACTTTTCTAAAATAACATTCGAAAATGTTATGCTTAAAAATTTAGATCAAAATTTATTTATGCAATTTAAAACTCAAAATAATATGTTTTTAATTATACTAATCTAATTGCAATTTTTTCCCTGCAGTTTGAAAATTTTTAAATTTTGCCTGTTTTCAATTTTTATTCGTTCACCTATTGCAATGAAATTTAAACTGTTTTTATTGCTTTGTCAGATATTTGGTTGAGCGATTTTTCTTTCTTTTTAAGCAAAATTCTATTTACTATCTGCCGGATTGGGGGTGGGTGTAGAATGATGATTACGTGCATTTAGAAACACACTATAATCTGACTTATATTTTCATCATTCAAAGCTAAATTGTAATTTTCAAAGAAAGAAAATTTGATTTTTATGGAAACCAAACATGGATTCTTATTAGCTGCTGCATCATAACAAATTTAAGCATTTTTGTTTATTAATACACAACATTAAATCGCATGACAAAAGCTCTCCGCTTTCATTCTAAATAAAAATCAAACAGTAACTAAGATCTTAAACCTGGTTATTAAGAGCGTAACCATTAAACAGACATTGCAGAACCATTTAAAACTCCCCGGAGTTTTATCGATCATGTATTTCAATATTTAAAATTTTTCACTCTAAAAGGTAAAAAAGAAATTCTAGTTCTTTATTCTTCATTTATAAGAATAAATTATTAATTACAATCCTTTATCCACAAGAAGTTTTCACAATGCTGAATTTATAGTATTTTAATTTACCTGATGTTTTAGAATAATGTTCGTTAATGATAAGCAAATAAATCAGCATTAAAATTTCAGGAAGAAACGGATTGTGCTTGCGTAATCTGCTCAATTAATAGAAATAAATTCAACAAATTAACTTAGATTAAATTTTATTCGTTTAATTCTGGGAATATTATGTCATTATATTCTATTCAACAAAAGAATTGCGATCATAAAAGCATTTAAAAATTTAAGGTAAGTTAATCTTTTCTCTTTGAAAATACACCTCATTTTAAGCAAATATTTGTCTAGAGTTTTTTTTCCCTAAATCATTCTATCAAATCCTCAGATTTGACGTCATTTCAGATTTTATAATCTGTACATTGCCTAGTGTTATTTCTAGCACATGATAATTTTGCATTTTAGGAATGAAAGGGCTGAGCAATGTAGTCTTGATTTGGGGATTGAAGAAAGCAAATATACGTAATGTAATCTTGTCTTATGTGTCGGACATGAAACTCGCGAATTAAAATTTAAAGATTAAAGATAAAGCGGCTTTCGCTTCAATAGTATAAACATATTCATGATATTACATATTCTTTTGTGATTATAAATCAGTATGTGATATACACTATTCATTTTTTAATTCAGCAATCCTCAGCAGTTTCGAACATTTTTATTTAGTCAAAAAACAGATAAAATGAAAAAAAAAGAAGTTTAAGTTGAGCAATAAGGTGAATTTAGATTATTAGCAGAATTAAAATCATAGTAATTATTCGACTTTTTACCTGCCATCACTTGGAATAGAAACACCGTCAAAAAGTGCTAGTTTCTGGATTCTTAAATGAATAGTTTTGTTATTGAAGTGTTTTCTTTAGAGAGTGAATCTCTATAAATATCTTAACTTTGAGCATAAGAGAATAATAATATGTACTGTTTTTATCTTATGTTTAACGTTTTATCTTATACTAACACATTAACTAATGTGTTTCTTACTTCCTGAGATAATCAAATTACCATACTTTGGAAGCTTTAATAATAGGACTCTTCAAAAAATCATAATTTTCGGGATCCATAAATAATGGATTCAAAAATTCTTAAAAGAATGATTTTTGAAAAATGACATGAAATAAAAGATGCTGGATGGATTATTATTTTTATTTTTCAATTAAATGCAGTGAAAATCTTCATAGGTAATTGCCAAAAATCATTATCCAATATTTAAATAATTATTCAAGTGCGATAATAGTTCAATATAAATAATTGTTAATAGAGATAAAACCAGCTGCTATCTACTAAAAGAACCGGAACTGAACTACCGTATTGTAAGAAATATCGGCCTTTTTTTTAATTATTGTATTCCACATGGTTGCGTGTACTCGTCTGAACTTGCTAGAAAATAAATATTGTGGCTTCAAGATGTAACATTTGGCATTTAGTATTGATACAAACTATTTATACATTCATATATATATATATTTTACAAGTGAAGATATTATTAGTTCTGCAAATCCTTTTTCGCTGAAGACGTGTAAGTATTTTCTTCCTCTGTTATGTGGATTTGTTCTTTTTATGGATTTATTACTTTATAATTCGTTTTATATCTTGAATATCTAAGTAATACCAGTGTATTATATTTAATTATTGCGTTCAGTATTAATAATTGATATTTAGAATTTTAAATGCGCACTACTTGCTATGCTTAAGAAAAAACAGATCATGTCATTTATTCTCCTCAGTTTTATATAAAATTTAGAGGATGAATTTTATACTAATAATGCTATTCGTATTCGAAGAAGTTTTATTTCTTTGGAAATTTATTCTCATCAAAGAGCAGCTTAAGTGTCTGATTGCTATATGGGATGAATGTGTTGTGTAGTGAAATTTTTGTTTGTAACCAGTGATTATCTATGTTTTTTTTTTCCTTTCATTTTTAAAAATTA
>JAPMOQ010027620.1:2025977-2135222 GCA_026543055.1 Argiope trifasciata | reverse complement strand
TTTTTTTTTTCCTTTCATTTTTAAAAATTATGAATGACATGTGTATGGTGTTTAATTGTATTGCCCTTTTATCTGCAAAAATGAGACTGTGATAGGAAATAAGTGCTTTAAGAGACTTCTTAGTGTATTATGTGTTGAATGCTGACATTTGCATTGTACTATGCAATGTAACATTGATACAATTACTGATCAGTTTGTGGTGGGATATATATTCCATATTTATTGTGTGATGCATATTATATATTTATAGTATGATGCATATTTATTATTTATGGTGTGATGTGTATTCAGTATTTTTGGTGTGGGACATATTCAGCATTTATGATACGATGCATGTGTAAACTTAAATGAAAATGTGCATTCAATTAAAGAAGTTAAATAAAGTGATTTGATTTTAATATATTTGGAAAAAGTGAAGAATCGTGTGTCCCTTGCTGCACCCAGGATCCCAAGTCGCCAATAAAAATCGCAGACAAAATAAACAAACACTTTTAGTTATAGTTACTTTATGTATTAAAATTATAATCGTAACATAAGTATTAGAATTTTTATTTTAATCTCAGATTTATTTTATCTGTAACCAAGGTTTTAATTAATTTTTTTTTAACCTTTGGGAGCATTAACACTGCTTATCTTTACAACTTTAAAGAAGTTTTTCAAACCAGCTGCATTGGTCTGTTGTGTAAAGAGAAAAATTTATAGCACCCCTGACAGCATCTGAAGAAAGCAACAGGCAGAATTTTTTGACTTAGAAAAACATCCTTTGGTTTCACTACAGATGGGAGCAGAAATTTAGGTGCTTCACTAGCACAGTGAACATAAGGACTGTGTGGATAACAAGAACAGTATATTCAAACAAATATCTTTTCCTAACTTCATCAACTCTTAAATATATATATAAATTCCACTCTCCAATTCATCCATTCTGTGAATTTAAAATACATTTACCCAACATCCATTCTTGCACAATTGCCTACATAACAAATTATTAAGGGAACAAACATTAAGGAAGCAAAAATATTACGAGAACATTGAAGAATTCCATTGCAGCTGTCTTTTAATGTGAGAATGCTAACGATTTCATAAATTACGATTTCAGATGATTTTTCAAAGCGCATACTAACAATTGAAAAATAAATATTTCCTATTTGTATTCACATTTAAAAATAGAAACTTATTTATTATTAATTGTTAAAAAATAACTTTTAATTATAATAAAGAAGAAAATTAAAATTCTTAATTGATATTTTTTATTATTTTTAGTTTAACATTTTTCATAAAATAATTTTAGTTTAAGCACAACTCAACTTATAAAAGTAGGAGATAAAATAAAATATATTGATTATGGTTGCTAGAAAAATGTACCATTGAGATGCCATATTGGCAAGAAATTTGGAGGGGGGGGCACACTATGCTTCACTTAAACCGATTTTCAAACTGTAATTTGTAGATTCTTTGAAAATATAGTTTTATAATATGGAAAATTCACTATATTAATTTCCAGAATATAAAACTCGAGATGTTTTGCTGTTATTTTACATTCTTGAATTTAAGCTTGAAAAATACTTTTAAGTTATCAGTATGTTTTGTACATGTAGTTCAAGTTGCATTTTCAAGTAAATGCTT
Source organism: Argiope trifasciata (assembly GCA_026543055.1). Lineage (NCBI taxonomy): Eukaryota > Metazoa > Arthropoda > Arachnida > Araneae > Araneidae > Argiope > Argiope trifasciata. The sequence continues at coordinate 2,133,596 of JAPMOQ010027620.1, read as the reverse complement.
TTGTTCTTTTCGAAAATCATTTCTTATATCAAAATGACTCATTATCTCTTGTAAAAAAATGTTCAGGTAAATTTGAAAATGTTCATGTTTTTTAATTATTTTTTCCTATTTAAAAAATACTGATTCCTAAAGAATTTCAAGAGCTAAAAATTATAGTCATGCTTTCTAAAATAAAACAATAGCATTCACAATTGTATAATGCAGAAATTCATTACTTTTCTGTCTTTCTTTTTCTTTTCTGTATAGATCAGTCCAGTTTGTTTTAATTTGCAAGACAGTTATTCTTTTTCCATGAGATTCTCAAATTACAGCAAATGAGCGTACTGAGACTTCTATAATTGTATGAAAATACAGAATGCTTTTCTCTGCTGGAAATAACAATCTTCTATCTGCAAAAGCAGAACGTTGGTGTTAAATCTACCCTACTTTTATTAAATAGTTTATCAATTATTCGAGAAATTGTGAGTTTATTCAAGGTAAATTAGATAGTTTTCAACAATGAATTGCTTGTAATTTGTATTAAATATAAACTGGTTGAACAAAAAAAAAAAAAATCAGTCATAATTTTTTAATGGGTTTGAGAAATTCCACAATATCCATTTATTATATACTATTCACTTTATAAGAAGTTAATGAGCCTTAAATAATATGGTAAAAGAGATACTTACTAGTCATGCTAAAAGAGGAAAACATACAAAATTGCATGGCAATTAAAAAACTCATCATTGATTTTGAGCTTTGTACCCAAAAGGAATACAGAAAAAGATAACATGACAAATCCAAAAACATTGAATTTAATGTTCAAAAATAAACTTTTGGGCATCATAACTTGTTGTGTCACATTCGCTCTTTGTGTCATTTAATGATATATCAGAAGCATATTAACATATATTCACTGAAAGTGAAATAACTTTAAAAATGTATGTTAAGCCGTGCAAAGATGTCATATCTTATTTATTACAGATTACCTCCATGAAACTGATGGTTGAAAAATCTGCTGAAGTTTCAGGTATTGTTGTTCAAATACATGAATCATGAAAAATGCAAAACTGAGAAGTAATCTTGCTTTGCAACATTTTTTATTAAATAATCATTAAATTATTTATATATTGGTAATAAAAATTTAAAAGGTTTCATTTCACCTTGAGTCTTTACTTTTGTGACTTACAGTTAAAGAGTTTGAGAAGTAATATATACCCCTTTTAATGCATAAATTTTATCTTATTAAATTGTCGATAACAATGAGGATATTTTTTCCTTGCATGCAAATATAAACACTTTTTTAAATTAATATATAACCTTTTAATATACTATTGTTTCAAATAATGTTGAACTGCTGCTTCCTTTCCTTGCTTTTTTCCATTCCTTATTGTATAATAACTAGAATATGAGTGCTGTTAGTGCAATTCCTTGTATCTTGAATACGTAAAAGGAAAACCTGGATTTTTTATCTTGATTTGAGTGGCAACCTTTCTATAAATTTTTTTAGTTATTTAATTGATGCTTTTCTATATTTACACAGATGCATTGCTTTTAGCTATTCATGTGTTGCTTCTTTTGCACTTTCAGTGCTATTGGCAAGATATATCATTTTTCAGATACTTCCAAATACAGGTTTCTGTGTATTAAAATTTATCTTATGTTACTTTAGATGGGTTGAACTTTCTAAAACATATCTGAAGAATACCTTTAATGTGCGCACATTTAAATTTTCTGAATTTTTTAAAAGGATGTAATTAATCTGCATGCATAGGGTCTAAGGAGAATAAAAATACCTTTAAAAAAATGTAGAGTGGATTACACCCTACTGTGTGGGGGGTGGTTTCGCAGTGAAACCACCGCGCACCTACAACATTTTTTTTTGATAAATAATGAAACTTTTGAATTTACTTTGAAGCACAATTATTCATTATTCATTTATAGAAACACAAAAACATGCAGTATAATCAATGAAAATCATCTACACAACCTTAAAACGTAAAAAAAATTATAATGAAAAAATTATACAGTTCAATAACCAATGTAAAGAGGCAAAAATAATTTCTTGCAACACGAAAAAAAATTTATAAGATTCAATAATCAATAAAAGAATGAAAAAATAATTTCCTGATTGACTTGATTTCCTAATTATCCATGTTTGAAATTTCTGCTGATGGTTCAGTTTCAAAATCAGGTATGGTTTGGTGCATTATTCCTTTTTTCTGATATGGAAGAATTTCAAACTCCCTATAATCCTTACCTCAATATAAACAGATTCCTTACCCACAAAACACATGGCCAAACCAATATAAATTATCCCCCTCTTGATTTACTGAGACAGAGAGGCAAAGGAAAGAAGAAACATCTGTTTCTTCAAGTGGTTGCTGAAAGAGTTACCACCTTGTATCGCATGCTCATGCTCTGGTGAACTTTTCTTTCGTTATTCGATTTGAAAAAAATTTGTATGTTACAGGGGCCTACATACAACAAATTTATGCACACACTTAGATTTTTTGTTGCTGTGTTCTTGCCGAAAAAAATTGAATAGAAAATATACAAAAACAGCATTATAAACGATGCATTTTTAGATAGGCAAAAATTAAGTTATGTGCTGACATCTACAGGCAATTATTAAAGATAAGAGATTATTTTTCAATCTTCGGTTTCATTGGGGAACCACCGCACGTTTAGAAATAAATTTTAGAAAATGGTGGTTTTGCAGTGAAACCATTGCCCGTTAAAGGGTTAAGACCTTTACCTGACATGAAGGACAAATATTAGGCCACAGAAGCATGTAATTAGCTACATTGGAAAGACAAGATATCTCAATAATAGCATTAAATTGTTAAAAATTGTTATTTTATTTCTTTAATAAATTTCTTTGTTTTATTATTGAGCTTTATTCAATAAACTTTCTTAGTTCTGAATAATTTTATGATATTTGTCTGTGCTTTTATTAATGCCTCATGTTTGTTATATTTATAAAACTTATATAACTCTAAACATAAAAAGAAAATTTCATTTCTCCTCCATGAGGTTTGATTTGCTTGAGTTTAATGATGCAAAAAAGAAAACTATTTTAAATTTTAATTCAACAAATGTTTGACAGAATCATGGTGAAGATTCACACTCTTTATATACCTATATTTATATATATAATATAAATTATTCGATAATTGAGATCAAATAATTCCAATTAATTCTAAGAAAGTGAAAATAGAGATTTAAATAAGCAAATTCTAAAAAGATGAATTCCAAGCATAAATATACAGGATTTAAGAATTTTCTATGAATATAAAGTATATTGAGAAGCTTGAAATGCAAGATTGAAATCAGGAATGTTCAAACTCTGGAATCTTTTAAAATTTGAAACCAATTAGTTTAAATGATGGTTTAGCCCAAATTAAAGACTTAATTTGCTTTTCAAGTGGGGTCGATAATTTGTACATAATTAAACTTTCTGTTATGTAAATCTGGTCATAATCCATAAAATGTTGGAGGAATGTTTGCTTTTCAATTGACATATCTGACAAGAAATTTGCTGTTCAAATATAAAGTTAGCCACTAATGTTATAAACTGTATTCTCCTTTTCAGTGGCATAAAAATTAATATGAAAACTACATTTTAATTCAAAATGATAACCTATTTGCCGTTAAAAACTAATCAAATATTTTCCACAATTTTGTTTAAAATATCTCAATATCTTTATTTTCTCATTAGGAAAATCAAAAGGAATCACATTAATGCATAACATTTTTTATATAATTGGAGAGATTGCATCTTTTAGATAATACCTATTTCTTGAGATTAGATAACCTATAAATTTAAGATGCAGTGAAAATTTTGAATTTCTTTTAATATCAAATTTAAATAGGCAAATTCTAAAAAGATGAATCCCAAGCATATAGATATACAGGATTTAAGAATTTTCTAGTTTTAAGCATTTCTTATAAGTATGTTAATCATTTAAATGTGGCAAAGCATAATCATACTTCATTTGTATTGTGCAAAAATATGTAAAAGTGCTATCTCACTGCTATTAGTTTCTGTAATTTTCATGTTTATTGAAAGCAGTTGTATTCATGTAATTTTAATGTCATTCTTTTTTGGTTTTTAAAATTATTTCAATTTATTTTGAGTATTATTGGTACTACAGAATAAAGAAAAGCTTGTAACCTGAAATACTACTGGAAGATTATTAGTAAACAAAATGTTTTCTTAAAAAAGATTTCCCGGGCAAAACTTGCATCAGTGTAAGGCATGCAATAAATGAATAAATAAAATGTATTGGAAGTCACAATCCAACCTTGTTTATGCTATATGTAAAAAAAAAAAAGGCATGAAATTTGTGCAGTAAAAAACTATTTTAATAAGTAAGAATAAAAAATGTTTTTTTTGGTAGAAATTACTTTTTATATAATAATTAGAATTAGTTATAATTTTTCTGTTTTCCATATATATATATATATATATATATATATATTGTTTCATGTTTTTAGCATATTTACAAGAAAATACTTTAGTATTCAATGGTTGGCTATATTTAATTATATATTTTTATATAGAGAACTTCTGCAGCAAGTTATTTGTACTGTTACATTGAATGTGTTTTCATTCTTGTTTTCTAGAATCAATTGTATATCAATTTTATCTTCAATACAAATAAAAAAATATTTAAAATTATTTTTAGATCTTCTGTAAGGATGGTATTAGTACCTATCCTCAAGACCTCAATGTCTGGTTCTTTGAAAGACGTGAGTTCAACGAGCTCTCCCAGAGTAAAATTTGATCTGCCCATTGATAAAGAAAGTGTTATACAGTATATTCAAGAAGATGGTGATACATCTTATGGTGCCAGATTAAATTCTGTCTTAAAAATTCTGATGGATAAAGATACTGAGGTTTGTTAGTGAAATTTTGCTTATTATTTAATGTTTTAACTTGTTTAAATTGCTGAATTAAAATTTTAATTGTTTTTAATTCCTCTCTTCAGTTAAATATAAATATATTTTTTTCAATGAACTGTTGATTGATACATAATGCTCTTTTTCCTTATTTACTGTAATTTTTTTCCTAGTTTTTTTTAATTTTTCCCTCATTTACTATTTTTCTCCTTACAAAAATAGTAAATGTGAAATATTAATAAGCTAAGTTTTTATAATGCCCAATCAAAATTTGATAATATTTTGAAAAGTTGTCAGATTTACTGACTCAATAAATGTTTTATTCAGTGACATGTTTGTATCTTGATTTCTATTTTATTATTAGTATTATCAAGGCTTGGTATTTTCTTAGTATTTTTAAAAAAAGGATTAACTACAATTATATTTTAAAAAAATTTGCAAGTTTTTATATGCCTTTTATTTACTTCTGTTGTAATTATAACTAAAAATTATTTCATATTAAAAACTAGTTTTATAAAATCATTTAAACATGTTTATTTAAAAAAATGTACAAAGTAAGGCAGTACATATTTTTAAGTAAATGTGTATGAGAAAATCCTAAGTCGCGAAATAAGAATTATTTTTTTTGCAAATAGAATAAAAACTCATGCATAAAATCTGCTTCACTGTTGTATAATTGGTGGTTGTCAAACAAAGTATTGTATTAGATATGTCAATTCTAAAAAGATTTAATTTAAAATTATATTAATGTTTCCAGAAGAATAAAATTTAATTTTTATTTTCCATGAAAGTTGGTTCCCCTCCCCCATTAAACGGTTTTCTAATTTCTAATAATGAACAAAAAGGGAATCTAAGTTATGATTCATTCATTATGAATTTAATTTATTTAAATAATATGCTGAACACTTCTGTTTTATTTTTGTAGCTTTGCATTGTTAGATATATATGCATTTTAAATCTTACAGGATTCTATTCTTCTAAAATGGATTACAGAACTGAAAGACAATATTCTATTTTTAGATAAGAGAAACGAATCTTTGACATTTACAATATTGGTAAGAAATTATTTATTTTTAAGATTTTATAAATTAAGGGAAATCAAATATATCAGAATTAAAGTGATATTGAGACAAGTTATTTTAATCTGTTTTGTTGTAGTAATCACATAGAAATTGATTGCATATTTTTGTAGATTTATATTTTCTCTCTTTTCTACAATTCTTACAATTTTTACTTTTATTTCAGAAAATGGAATGGTATAAAAAGGATGAAATATTTATTAAGGCTTATCAAGAATTGATTTTAAATCTAGTGACAGCCCACTCATCTTATCTTAAACATGTGCTCTATTTTATAATATCTATATTTGTGAAAGGTAAGCTAATGCTTAATTTTCTTGTTTCTCAAATTTCTGTCAACCCTTTGGAGATGAATGTACAAAGAAAGCACTTCCTCAGAACAGAGCCTAGTGATTTCCAACTGTCTGTTTAGACTAGAACATGTTCTCCTAATTCTAACATGCATTATATTTCAATAAAATGTACATAATAATTCTTAAAAAATGCCCTTAGTATAGAAATAGAACAATTTTTTTAATATATTTTCAATCACAATTTTTAAAAAAAAAAATAGAATTAAATATTTGATATTTAATATTTAAAAAATAAAAATATATTTAATGTATTTTAATTATGAGGGATAGAACTTAAATTGACTTAAAGCATAAGAAAAAATAAATATTTTGTTTTAATATTTTAGAATGCTTTATAAAAATTTGTAATAAATAAGGCTTCTAAGCTGTATGAAGTGTCTCAAAATGCAGATCATTGTAGAGACTGACATTAACCCTCCGGGCGCCCAGTCATTCTGAGTATGGCTTCTCAAAAATTTCTCTCTATCCGTCAATAGGTTGCTTCAAAAAAATATCAGCTTCACACGAGACAGTGTCCGAAAAATAAACGAGCATTTTTCACTTCCCCTCTTTCTCAGCTGCGGGGTTCCCATTAACCTAGTGGGGAGACTTTTTTGCAATCTATCTGGTTATGTTATCTTACTGATGACCACTTCCCTCCCCTCCCTTCTTCACTCACCAACTTTTTTTTCATATTAGCAATATATAATTTCGAATTAAGCGTTGATATGAATTCATATCTTTGAAAGGGAAAAAATATTTTGCATAGAGGCCTTAAATTTGTAAACTAAATTTTTTATATCATTAGATTGACTATCTCATATCTGTATTTATTCCAACATTTTTACAAAAGACACTATGCTATTAATTGTCTTTTTCTTAATATATATATATATATATATATATATAAAAGAAGAAAAGGATTTAGAAACATAAATGTGCTAAAGTCATGCTACACATTTACATTTTTTCTGCATATTATATAAGTAATATTTAATGTAAATAAATATTCTTTTTTCAGAGCGCATATAATTTTCAAAATTTGTGTTTCTTATAATTAATTTTAGAGACTTAATTTAAGATATCTTTTTCACTGAGAGGTGAAAAATTTACATCTTACATATAACATCACACCAATTAATGTCGTTGCTCTTTCATAGAGAAACATATGCTTCGATAATTCTTTGACAGACTTTTGAAAGCTGCATTTTAAAGCTTTTGGAATTTATATAAATGTTGGAAAATATCACTCAAGGTTTTCTTGCATTTAATATTAATAGGATATTTTTGTTTCTGACTCAAAATTGTAAGACAATTTTCAAAAGAATTTGAAAGGAAAAAAAAAGAAATTTTTCACTATTTTTTTTTTAAATTTCCAACTAATGAAATCAGTTTTTAGTGAGATATGAAGCGATATTAATTGCAATACTCTCACAGTAGTATTCGTGATTTATTTTATATGTAAAGGTCTTATAGCCTTAGTTATCTAAATATTTGTATGAAATCAAAACTTCTTTGTAAAAATATATAAATTGTGATTTTTTAAAAATATAATTAAAAAAATTACTTAATATATTTCTACTTGTTTTGAATAAAAAGTTATTTGTCAGTTTAAATACAGTTTTGTTTTTAAATCAAATATCGCTTTTGGCAAGAAAACACTTTTCAGTGCTTCAGCACAATATGTCTTAGAATTTATCTTTGAAAATATCAGAGTTAACAGATAGGCACATTTTTTTTAAAGTTCTGAATGACAGAATGTGCAAGTGTATGAATCGAATGTTCCAAATTAAATAATTTTGTACTTGTCATATTCCTTAATGATATCAAAGCAAAACAGAATATAAACCGAAATTAAGGCTATTGGGAATGATAACAAGAGCATGTTTGTAGTAACCAAGCAAGTTTCAAAATTAATTTTACTAATATTCAACTAAAATTTTTGGGTTGATTCTTCAAGCAAAATTTGTAATGTTTTTCTAATTCAAAGAATCTGATGTTGAAAAAAACAAGTATTTTTGAGAATAAGTTCTTCATATTTAAATACTATTTGTTTAATTTATATATTGTTCAAAAATCTACAGCTTATTTGAGTGATTTATTAATAACGTACTGAATGCAGAAATAATGCAGTGATTAATGTATAGAATACGGTACATTAATCACTAACAGAATCAGGTATACATCCAAAATTAAATTTAATAAAGTAGTGAAAATTTAATTTGCATTGAACATTTTATTTCTATTTTCAAGCTAATGTTCATTTGATTATAATCATTGCGCTGACAATTCCTATTTTTTCATGATACTCCAAAATAATAAAACGTAAGATTTTTTTTTCTTTTCAAAATTTAATCTTTGCAAATATTTTGAAACTATTTGTATGATATCATTTGAAATTATAGAAATTTTTTTAAATAGTTTTAGAGAACTATTATTTCGAATTGGGATTAGTTGCAATGTATATAAAGTATCTCATATGTCCCTTTTTTAAAATAGTTTCCTAAATATTTTAAAGTTCTCATTAAAACATTCATTCATTCATCATCAAAGTCTTTATGATGTCGTTAATCTTGATTTCATCAATAATGGCATATCATGTGAAAGATTCGTACATCCTGTTGTTTAAATAAGCCAGTAAAAACTTCTTATAAATTAACTGAAGTTACTGTTTAAAAAAAGCAAATATTGTTTTTCAACGTTAAGAAAGTAACAACGGAACGTTACGGTAAAATAACAAAATTGATTTCAACTTCATTTCTAAAAAAAAGAAATGTTACAAATTATTTCTGAAATTCTGAATTGTTTATAAAACTGGAATAAAAATTGTCCCGAAAACGAAAATTTTGTCTTTGGAAAGTTAATCTTTTGAATTTTAATGTGACACAACAATTGCCAATAAGCTTTTCTACTTGATTAAATTTAAATTAAGATTTAATAAATAAGAAATTAAAATTTTAGAAAAGATTCTAATTATTGATTATTTATTGGTCAGGAAGTAATTATGAACCAAATTTTATAAATCCAGGAAAAGCTGTTTATGTTAATTTTTTTGTTTTCTAATTTTTTGGGGATTTTTGCTTCTTGCGATTTACAAAAAACGAATTTAACAATATGGCTATTATAAATATACTACAATTTTTGATTCGGAAGCTATAATATAAATTTACATTACTGACAATTAAATTAAATAAAACACAAAAAAAATTAATTTAAACACAAATAATTAAATTAAAACATGAAATTTCTTGCAAGTCTTTATGCCGTATTTTTTTAAAAAATGAAAAAGAAAATTGAAACATTTTTACGTTAAAAATTAAATTTTAATAAACAGTCTTGATTTCTTAACTGAAAATCTGTCAACGTATTCATGTCATGAATTTTGAGGCAAAGTAGTTAAATAAATATATAAAATAAATTCCTTTTATTTTTGTTATTTTTTTGAAGGCGTTAGACGCATTTTAAAATTGTTTAATAGCAACATTTTACTGGAAAATATATTTAGAAATATTTTTCTTTATTAATTAAGGAGTTCTTAAGTTATTATTTTGGTAAGTAAAATTTAGTGAGAAGATTTTTTTTTCTCATAAGTTTCGAAAACCACATGAAATACTTCCTACTTAAATCATTTAACGATAAGGAATTCATTTATGACCGCTAAGTGCTTCTAGGCAGCTCTCTTTAGGGGGTTATCGTAAAGTAATCTATCACTGACAAGAAGGTCATTAACGGAGGGGGATGGCACAGAAGAAAAAACACGTCTTCGCCCTTTTCGACGCTTCAACTGAAAGTAGGAAAAAATACGGTTACGCCTGTTTCGGAAGGGATGTGCCTTCCAGAAAAAATGTCTCCGCCGCTTGGAGGGTTAAACAGTATATTTAAGCAGAGACTCATTATTTTAAATCCTACTTTGAACAAACATCCATCTTGTTATTATTATTATATTATTAGTGACATTATTCTTTTTACCATAAATATTTTCATATTTTGTTACTGTATCCATAATTCAATCAACCATTCATTAACATGCATGCTCTTCCCCCTTCTAGAAATATAAGCATTTTTGTAGCATGACTGCTCAAATGAAAAATCAAAAGGATTAAAGCTCTTGTTACAATAATATCCTATCCCAAATGAAGGATAAATTATAACAGCCATTTCAAAATGAGTATGTGCTTCTATTTACATTAGCAAACACCTGATTCTGTTTATATTTGTGAAAACCTAATGATTCACAAATACTTGATCAATTGCAATCAGACCAATAAGAGAAAGACTAATAAATCAGTTCTTAAAAAATAAAAATTAACAGCCACATTTAACAGAAATTATTTCATTCTAAAAATTTGATGCAATCATATGTTGGTCTATTGGAGTGTTTTTATGAAAATGCAGTAATGTGGCACCCAGCCTAAAAAAAGAATGTAGCACCAATGCACATATACTTCATTTGTCCTAAAAGGGTAACATTCACAATGGAGTGATAACATTCCAAATGTATTGTCAATGTGCAAAACCTTTTGCAATCTTCTAGACATCAACAATTTAATATATATATACATATACAATGTTGCGTTGAATTACTGGTCTAATGGAAATAAGATGAGAGAAATTTGAAGTATGTGAAAAAAGAATTTTGGTGTACTTTAGCAAGCTGTTCAATGAGATTTTAACATGAAGCTATTTTATAATAATCTTGAAAAGTCAATCATTTTAAGCAGAAAAAAAAAATGGAATTAAAGTAATGCTCAACAGGGTGCAGAGTAATCTTGAATGGGTCATTTTTAGGGTCTTCATTATTTCGTCTTTATGTCCCTGGCTTTCTATATCTTGTAAATAGTGGGATGATTTCTTAAAAAGTATAGTCATTTGAATAATGGAAAAACTAATCATGAAATCAAATGCTTATTTCTTATTTTAAAATTTTGTTATCAATTTAAAAAAAAACTAATTAAATCCTTCTGTAATTAATGATAAAATTAACAAATTACTGCTTCTAAGTTTTCACTTAGAAGATCAAGATAGATCTTTGACCATTATTTGGAAATATTCTTTATACTCAAAATTTTATGGATCATCTAAAGAAATGTCTATTTTTGAACTTGATTTAATAAATTTTAATTACCTGAATTTTTTTTTTCATTGAAAGAAAAAGGAACTAACTGCTTACAAATAGAGTTAATATTTGCCAAAAATCATATGAAAATTAAGTTATATTTTGGTCACTAACTAGGGAGTTATTTTTTAAATGTTTTAATGAATGTTTTTGTTAATTATTTCACTTTTGCATATTTTAGTGTAAATGCTTAAAAACTTATTCAAGTATTATATTTAATAATTTCTCATTACTTTTATATTTCACATTCATTTTTCTAATACATATTTCCATCATTAATTCTTTTTATTTTGTTTTTTAAATGTTTCGCACTTAAATTTTATTCATAATTTAAAATGGATTTTTGTTTTACCACAATTTGTATTTAATGATATATTTTCCTACTATGTTTAAATGAAAGAAAGCATTTTCTCCTTCTCATGAATTCAAACAGTTATCGGAAATATGGAATTCAAATTGCTGATTCCTTTTTGTGAAACTGTATTCTTCCATTGTTCATTTAATGTAACCTAATTAAAGGAAAAGAAAAATCATTTTTTACTAAGCTTTAATATCTGAATCAGTAGCAGATTTGAATTTCATTTTATATATTTTCAATTGATATGAATTGCTTTTATGTAAGCTAAACATTTAAATTTTACATAAATCATCTATTGGAAAATTTGTTTTGCAAAGCATCCTTCATGTCTTTGGTACTTAGTGAAAATTTTAAACTTAATCAGAATTGCAAATTATTTTGCATTTAAACCTTAATTTCATTTATCCCTAGTTTTATGAATAATCAATCAATAATAAAATGTTTTTTTTTGTAAATTTTACTTTATGCATTGAAAGCATTCTTAATTTTCTTCCTGTTTTAAAATCTAAAACAAGTATTATGTATTTTAAATTTGTTATATTAATTCATGTTGCTAAATATTGCTTAATTTCTTAACTGTTCTTATACTTTATACCATTTATATCTGTATTCCTCTGAAAAATTCAAATTTTGATTACAAGTTTAAAGAAATCTTGAATATCAGATTAAAAGAAGTTACTATTCACATTTAAACAAATCAATTTTAAAATCCAAAATCATAAAAATTTGTATGAAATAATTTTTTAAAACTGGAACTCAAAGTCAAAATGTTTTTTGAAAAAATCTGTGTCTCCTATGTATTTTTAAGTTTATTTCTAGATGCCTCCTTATGTCTGCAATTAAGTGTCCATTTTATTTTCTTACTTTGTAGTATCAGCTGACAAAGAAACTCCAACACCAGAAGAAAGAAAAATTTGGCAGCATGCTCATGAACTTGCAAAACATATTACTGAATTAATACCCTTGTAAGTCATTTATACAGATAGATTTTGCAAAGTTAACATCTGTCAATAATAATAAATCAATATTTGTATTATTTATTATCTGTGTTAATAATAATAATGTAAGTAATATGTCTATTTTTGAATTTATTTAGACAATTTAAATTTCATAGAGTTTTTGAAAGATCATTATAAAAGTTTGTGATATTCGACTCTTCAAAACTTAATCCAAAGTAGATTTTAGATGTTTGAGTGTATTTGGGATTAAAAACAAATTTAGATATTTTAAAATTTTGATCATATAATTTATATACTTCAAGAAACATGAAGCTCTATAACAATTGAGCAACTCTTATATTTATATAAAAAATATTCTTATATATTATAAATCGATTTGTTGAATTTAACTTAGGTTTTATATTGGTATAGTATTATTTTCTACATATTTGAACCTTGTATCATATTTCTTAATACCAATTATTTTGATTATCTGATATAGAGTGTATTAATATCCCAGATTCATTTATATTCATTAATGTGATTGTCTTCAGATTTTTTTTAAAGTACATTTTATTAAAGGGGTATAATGTACTTATAAATATTTGATTCCTCTCCCTAAATTATTACTTTTTTAGGTCACAACATACATTTTGTGTGGCACTTGTTGAAAAGTTCCCTTACATTAGAAATGCTGCATGTGTGATTTTGCATTATGTAGAAAATCTATTGATTGTTTGTACATATTTACCAAGCAAGAGGCCCTTAATATTGGAATGTATTATTGAAAAACTTATTCAAATAGATGTAAGTATATATAAGTTTAATATATTATTGCTTTTATAATTTTCTATTTCATCCCCATATATTCTAAATCAATTAAGTTTTATTTTTTTAATTTGCTTATGAATAAAAAATAACTATGATTTTACTTATAAATTTTTTGCATTTATAAATAAAGCCAAAATCTACTTTCAATTGAAATTTTATATACCAGCATTTATCTTTTGTTCCATTATTGACTTAAATTTCTGCATTCATAACTAAGATAAACTTCAAATAAAAACTTAAAATTTAATTTATTGCTCTTCAGATTTTATTTAAATGGCCTATAGGCAATATGCTATTCTTTTGTTGACTGTAATATAAAATTTAGATTTTATGATTAGTTAATTTTTTCTTTCTGTGATACAGTTATATTTGTATGTATAGTTATGCTTCCAACTGGAATTTCTTTTTCAGAAACAAAATGTTATATATTTATAATTCGGAATCTAAATTTGTAATCAGCAATTTAAAAATTTATTTTTCCTTTTTCTTTCTCTAATTTTTATATTTGCTTTTATTTTCCATTAGGTGAATTGTTCTAAAACTACAATAGAAATGTATGAGATGCAAAGAGAAGAGGAAGAAAATTTGGTAATTGAAATTTACCATAATAAAACTTATATTAATTTATCAAAAAATTCATTATATTATTTATATGCCATTAAAAAAATTGAAAAGTACCTTCATATAATTCCATAATAAAATTGTCTAAACATTTACTTTTAGAATCAAGAATTGGAAATGGAGTCAACTATTGAAAAGAAAGTTGATCAAATGGCATTTCCTTTAGCCCATAGTTTGGATATTTTAATGAACTGTTTATTTATTTATATTAAGGAAACATGCTTTTATAAGGGTATGTATATTAGAAATATTTTGTACAAGTACTCTCCATCTTTTTCTTAATGATTATTAGATATTTTTTCTTCTTTTTGCTAGTTTATTAACTTAATTAAAAATTAATAATCAATTGCAAGTTGATTGTAGAATACCTTTGTCTTTGCTAGGAATATGTAATAGGCTAACTGATTATCAAAAACAACATTGATTCAATTGAATTTTAAGATTTTAATTATTGCATACTTTATAGTAATATGGAAAGAAATAATATATTAGTTGTATATTAACACAGTTAGAAACCAATTAGCTATATTTTTCATCCTGTGATCAATCCAAAAAAAGTAACATGAATATTCATGATTTGAGCATTTTTCAAATTTAGTTTTTGAAGAGTTCGAGATTTGCTCTATACATGTATATTTATGCTTCTAAAATCATATATTCACTCCAGATTAAGAATCTATTATATAAATATTTCAAAAAGCAAATACAGTTCATCTGTTTTCTTCCAGTTAATAGCTTTCCTTCTTGCCTTAGCTAAATTTTTAGAATGATTGATATGTCACCACAGTTTTTTCTTTAATGATTCTCAAACAAATTATTATTGCCTTACTATCTACTTCAATGAATAGAAAGCAGTTTATACAACTTTACTCCTTTCCATGTTGAAATTTTCTTTAAATGAAATTAAAATTAATATATTATTAATTTTAAATACCTATAAATAATTTAAATTTTGAAATTTTAACTTCAATTTTATTCACTTTAATATTATCAGATAATTTTGATTTAGAATAATTCCATTGATTATTATTTATACCTATATATTTTATCTTAAAATAAAAATTGAGTTCTGAAGAATCCTTAAGTAAAGCTAATTCAGAAAACTTTTTATTAATGAAGATTATATTACATTTAGAACAGTATAAAATTCAGTTCTGTTTAGTGTATAATTAAGTCTTACAAATTCATAAATTCTAATGATTATTAAAGGATTAATAATTTTTTTGTGAATATTATGAACATTTGATGAGAACTAAATATTAATATGCATTTCTTTTTTTAATTTAGACTGTGAAGAACTTGATTGGGAAGCTACAAAGAAACTGTATAAAGAATTTTTAACAATCTTTGATAAGATTATTCTACCTACTCAAGGTAGCTGTCATGTTCAGTATCTTCTGTTCTATATTTGTAGTTTGAAACAAGATCTCTGCATAGGTTTCTTAGATTATTTATGGAAGAAAGTTCAGAACCCTAATGCTGCACCTGTTTTGAGACAAATAGCTGCATTTTACATTGGCTCTTTTCTTTCTAGAGCTAAATACATAAGTATAAGGTAATCTTTGAATTTTATCCAGTTCAAAAATTGTATTGCTTGGAAAATATTTTAGATTTTTAATAATTCTTTTACTAATGTAATGAATTTTATAAATTATTTACTATTTGCTTTTAGCAACAACCTGGCCCACCAAGAATACTGTTTTATTATTTCTTTTAAATTATTTTAATATTAATTCATATCCCTCGATTCCTGCCAAAGTTTGTCAAGGGTTTTTTGTTGTTGTGGATTTTTATTCTGCTTATATACTTATTTTTATTCTGCTTATATATATATACTTAGCAGCAGAAATAATTATTCCTTCTGCTTCTAAAATTTGACTCAAATGACATAGTTGGATTTTGTTAATTAAATTATTAGCCATTTTTAATTCAAGTATTTTGAAAAAAAAATTATAAACCTTTTAGCATTTTCCTTGTGGCATTCATTGGAAAAGTTTTGTCTCTAAGAATATTAATCATACAAAATGTATTTAATCTTTAGAAAAATGTTTAATTTTCTATATTTACAAATATTACAGTTTTATATCTATTTCTAAATATCCAATGGTAAATTTAGCATTAAAAATTAACCAAAGAATTTAAATTTTAATGAAAAAATTTGCAAAATAGACGCAAGCACTAGAGAATTTTTTAATGGACAAATATATTAAACCATTTTATCTTGTTAGCAGATCCTCGTAGCATTAGTGCAGCTAAATTTGACTTTTTTGTATACAATTTATTAAATTTTTTTACCATATGACACAAATCTAATTTTTTTTATTCTTATCATACACTCCTAAGATCATGAGACTTTAAAGCTTATTCTGAATCATAGTAATGTGTATTTTTAACAATTCACAATGTATTAAAATTTCTTTGTATTCTTTCACATTTTGACACTGGTAATACAATTTCTGTCAATCTATTCATTTTATTAAGAGCATCAACAACTCTAGGAGTGAACTTCTGCAGTTAATTTAGATACATTTTGCTTTATTGCAAAAATATGTTATGTTCAACGAATTGATTTTTAAATTTGGCAATTTGCTGTTGTACATTTGACTAAAAGTAACAATATTTTTTTTCTCTCCTTCAAGACTTATATACATAAGTGCATCCAGGATTGTATTATCAATGTAAAAATTACATATTTTGTAATGATTCTTATGAAATAAAGAAAACTTACCCATTGGGAAAGAATCGTAAAATTTTACAATGCAAATTCATACTACAAATTATTTTTTGTTTCAACATGCAGGGGAGGGCTAGGGTTGATTGATTTGCAAAAAGGTACCAACTCTGCTGGAAAAGAAGTAAACAAATATATTATTCTTTGATGTGTTAACATATCACAGTCACTTGCATAAATTATAAAAGTTTCTAACAATGCATAATGTTTTCATTTATTTTAAGGTAATTTATTCTTTCTTTAACTATATTAAAATAGTTGCAACAATTTCACGAAGCTTAGTCAGTATGTTCTCTAAAATGAGTTTATATGTGTACTAGAAAATATTCGGATTTTTTTTTTAACTATAGATTACATTTGATTTTTGAAAAGCTTTGTAATTACTTTTTTGATTTTATCAGATGAGTAATTCTTTTCATTATTTGTTTTAGCACTGTAACTGAATGTCTTGATTTAATGTGTAATTGGATCCATCGGTACATTGATGCTCATACTTCACGGGATTTGATGGTTCATGGAACTTTTCACAGCGTCTGCCAAACAGTGTTTTATGTATTTGCCTTCAGAAACAAAGAGCTACTAGAAATGAATGATGGTAATTAACTATTTCTTTTTATAAAATTGCTAATGACTGATTCATATTTTATTAATTGAACAGTAATTTCATCTTTATATAAAAAGGATAAAATGGCTTAAGCAGACATAAAAATGTCATATTTTTATGTGGCTGTTTATTAGCTCACTACAGTTAAGATCATTGTTAACTACTTAATTATTACAAAAAAATTTCGAGGCATTTTAATTAAATTTTTATTTTATTAATAATTTACAAAAATTTTACCTTCTTTCAATTACATTCAAGAGTATCCTTTGAATCATCTTAAACTCTCTCAAGTCTAATATTTTAATACAAGTACTTGAAAATATGAAACACTCAATATTTCTCTTTTAAAGTTAAGAAAAGAAAGAATTGGGCTGAATAAGTGTCAAGGTACTGAAATAATGCAGATTCAGTTATTGTAATTTAAATTTTTTTTCTTTTGATGCCTTTCTGTAGACCTTGAATATCAAATTGTCTATCAAAATTATAATTGAAATTGGATATAAACATGTCATTTGAATCTGAAATAATTGCTCTTATTCCTGTAATAACTATTCCAATATGGACTTGCCTTCATTTTCTGAATTATCAGCGATTAAATGAGATTATATGGAAATCAAATATGCTTACAATTTTTATTTTTTCTAAAATTTGAAATAAATTAAAATCATTTTAATATTTTTCTATGAAACAAAAAATTAAAAAGTATATTAATTATATATTTATATCATATGAAAATAAATAAATATAATTTCCTTTTTATATGATTTTGTATTATTTCATGTAATTCTTTGTAATTCTATGTCCTGTATTTCTGATAATAGTATCAGTTGAATTATAAGTCTTATTAAGATGAACTTGAATTAAAGAATCAAAATTGTTGAATATTAGATCTTTTGAAATTTTGACATGACATTTATTTTTAAAAACTGCTGAAAATTCTTAGAAATTGTTATTTTGTCATTACTGATTCTTTGTTAATTAATCATCTCATATTAATAAATTTTTCAGGGCACAAATATCTACAAAGTCTGAATTTTGATAGAATGGTTACATGTCGTCTGAATCCCTTGAGGTTTTGTGATAGAAATATAGTTCAGAATTTTGCCAGTATTGCCAGAAATCATCAGATAGCATATGTTTATCCAATAATTGAAAGAAACAATAGGAATTTATTGTATGCTGGATTTCACTCCAATACAGAAGAAGTTAGTGCTGGAGCAATGATTCCTACTTTTTTCCCTTTTGATCCTTATTTATTAAAAAGGTGAGTATAAAAATTAATATTTTATGTAATTGTATCACATTAACTATAATATATGTACACTACAAATATATACAGGGGTTGGAACTTTAATAGTGGCAACACTGTTAAAATGTCATGCAACAAAACCAAAGAATGTCACTTATACCTCATATTAGCTACCTTACCTCTCAGCAAAAAGACACATCCTTTCTACTTAACATGTATGAGGAGTGACATAAACTGGTCCTTGCATTAGCCTGCAGTCTAAATTAAGTGTTTTCATGATGTTTTCAAAACAAGAACGATGAAGTTGGATAAAAATTGAATGTACCGGAGGTTGTATAGTATTGCAATGTCACCTAGGGCTTCAAGAAGTTTACGGGAAATTGTCTTTGCCTTACAGAATTGTTGCAAGATCGATAAAAACCTGCAATGAAGGACGCGATAATGTGGCAGACATGCATCGGTCTGGTTATCCTAGTGTCAGTGATGCAGAAGTGTATGTTGTTGCCACATTAATGGACAGAGCTCAATGCCAAATCATTCATAGGTTGGCCCGATAGACAGGATTTGCTAAGGACAGTGCTAACATTCTGAAGGAACACTTGAGCAAGAGAAAAATTGCTTCAAGATGGGTATCACATCATTTGATGGAAGCGGAGAAATGGCAATGATACAATGCTGCTTGAATCCACTTGATGATGAGCCTGAAGGAAAGGGTTTTTTTATGCTGTATCATTACTCTGGATGAGACTTCAGTCAGATCGTACCAGCCAAAACTGAAATGCTAATCAAATAAATGGTGTTGTTAGGGGTCACCATGATGTTCGAAATTTCTTCAGAACCCCAGCAATGTGAAAGTTATGCTGATTCTTGTTTACAATTGTGATGGTGTCATCCTGATGCACACTGTTCTCCCATAGCAGACTGTCAATGTGCGATATCACTGCTCATTTTTGAAGCGCCATCTCAGAAAAGGTTTGAGAAGAAAGAAAGAAAAAAAAAAACAGTGACATTTGCAGAATGTCCCTATTATTTTGTAAGACAATACTCAACTGAATGCAGTGCAAATTGTGGCTTGATCGATGAGCTGGGAAGTATTTTACCATCTGCCATACTCCCCAGATCTAAGCCCATGTGACTTTCACTTAATTTGTAAGATGAAGGAACCACTCCGTGGCATTCTCTTCAAAACTGTTCCAGTAGTTCTGTTCATAACTATAGTTCTAGTAGTTCAAAGCTTGTTTTTTTCTGTTATGTTTCTTTTATTTATGCTCTACTAACTATTACCCGCTACTCTGTTCGCATAGAAATTTCAATGTATATGTATGAAAATCTATCAAATAATGACAAATAAAAAAAATTAAACCTAACCTAAAAATGAAACATTTAAAAGTATAAGCATATACAAAAAATATATAACATAAATACAATTTAATAATAAAAGCACACAGCTAACATAAAAACAATTTATTTGCATTGTATTCCCAAAATAAAGAAAACAGCAAATCAAGCCTGTATTTCTTTAAAATCATGTCAAATCCATTTTATTTATTGATTGAGATTGCAATAGTATTATGCAAATAATTTTTAAACTTTGAATGAAAACAGTTGATGTCACGACAATCACGCATGAACGTGACAGGCGTTTGCACTCGAAGCTGGGATGTGTCAATCTTAACGCTCATGGTCATTTAGCTATACAATTTGGACAGATTTTTATGGATGCAAGGCAAAAATTTATTTAAATACTGTTGTTTTTTAAAAAAAATTTTATGCACATTACATAATTTTCAAGTGTTTTCTATTTCATGTTAGTAAGATCGAAAACAAAAACAGAAATGATCAATGGCTACCCTTTTTTTAAGCCTATATGAATTGCTTGCCAAGCTTCAAGAGACGTCATATCAACATTAGGCATGAATTTACTCCCAGCTTTTGAAATAGGCACTTTGTGAACTTTTAACGCTAGTTGGCGTAATGCATGTCTGACTTTCCTACGCCAGTTGCGGTTATGCAATGCAGATTGCATAAAATTTTTATTTCCTTAAATTCTGCTTTCTTTTCATGTAAAAGTACTTCAGAATGAATCCGAAATATCGATTCATGAACAACATTTGATTTTAAATACATCAGACACAAAGAAAATTAACAAAATCATTTGAAATAATCGGTAGAAATTCTTCTAAGTCTCACCTCAAATCTGTTGGGGAAAAAATCTGGAGTCTTACTTATCTTTGGCGAGATTTGGCCTCAGCTTTTTGGCGAGAAAGTTAGTTTTTTATTAATAAGAAATTAACCACTCAATTAACTTAAATCAAAAGTAGCTTATGTTCTATTCCTGACTATAATTTATCTTTGTGCTAAATTTCATCCAATTCTGCTCAGCCGTTCTGGCGTGATGCAGTAACAAATATCCAATCTTTTGTATTTATATATTAGTATAGATAATCCCAATTGTTCTAACTTTCATTCTCTCTTATCATTAAATTCCTTCTATGGTCAGTTAGTTTAATTTTTATCATTAATATTTTAGAGGAGTAGGAATTGATTTTGCATTTTTTTCCTTTGCCTTTTTTTATTATTTTACTTTAATTGGCTGTGGACATGGCTTTTTTTAATGTGATGAACCTATTAATTTCTTATTCATTTTAAATATTGATATCCATATGTGTTAATGTTTTTTATTAGTTTTGAATTTCTATGCTAAAAGATATTTGCCATTCTATGATGTTTGATTATGTTTTCTGAATTATTAATACTATCTTTGGAATTTATTACATCTTTATAAATTTTAAATGAATATCTTTTCATTTAAAAAAGTTGTTACATCCCCCCCCCCCCCGTCCCTCACAACTACAGAATTTGATTTATCTTTTACCCTGCTAAAAGTTTAACTTTTGATCTTTTTTTCATTTCTATTAATTATATGTCGTTTGTATAAGATTTAAAGGAAGTTAAATATTTTTTTGTTATTAATCAGAGGAGCTAAAACGTTTTCATACAATTACTGTTATTAATATTCATTTGCATCTAATTTAATGAAACTTAGTAATTGAAATCATATACTTGAGCATTATATTCACTGAAATAAGGGCTTATACTAATTTTTAACATTAATATGATAATAATAATTATATTGCATTATAAGGGCTGTGTTAAAATGTTTACTTTTTTGGATAATAACTTTTTGACTCTTTATTAAGCCTTTCTTTTTGTACAGTCATAAACAATGGACTGAAAATTAGTGGAATCGTTTAAGAAAAGTTTCATGGTTTTCATCTTTGAAAAAAAGATTTAGATATGTTTGAATATTAATTCTTTAAAAGTTTTCTAAATTTGGACATGTTATAACATTTTATGGAGTTGTTTGATATCTTCACAATGTATTTTATATTCATTTTCATTCCTGCAAATAAGTTTTTAGCTAAAATTCACTATAGTAAATATTATTTTTGAATAAAATTTGCAATTTTTTTTCTAAGTTTTATCTTTATTTTATTTAGATCAAAGCATTGGATAGAGTCACTGTACAGAATATATAATCATGCTTCTAAAGAGGAAGAAACAGTTGTAAGTTTACAAATTCTTTTTTATAATTAGTTTTTCCTTTGCTTTACAAGTATGTAGAAAGCATATAATGGAACCAACTGACATGAAAACTTAATACTTTTAGTTAGTTAACAATTATAAATTTTCTTAAAGGCACCAAATTAGTATATTATTAATATAGAACAATTTTTCAAAAAAATGATTTTCTTATTATAAACCCTCCATTGTTATTTATTAAAATTAAATAAGATATTTATTAAAAATTGTGCATGTTTTGAATTAACCCTTCATGTTATATTTAAAGTTGAATTTGACTTTAAAAATAAAGATTTTAGGTAGTCTAGTTTTGGACTAAAGGAGAATACAAGTAAAATTTTTCTGAAGATTGCATTCCCTATTTGATTTATAGGATGTTCTATCAATTGGAACACTTTCGCTATAACTCTGAAAAAGGAATTTAGTGAATATTGCAGTGAATTAATTGTAAAAAGGAAACTTTTTGAAAATATGTGTAAAATGTTGCTGAATGCATCAAAAAAGTAATGTTTCTTCATTCATATGAAATAAATTTTAACTCTTGCATATGAATGAAAATATTTTACTTTATTCATGTGTTGTAAATTTAGTATGACAAGTGTGCCCACAAAGAAGAATGCTCAAATTCAATATCTGATAACAGTTCTTGAAGTGTTTTCGTTGTTTTGGAAAGTCTAGTTGTCTTCTCAAGGTCATTGATAATTCCCAGTAAAAAACTAACTAGAATTATATTTAAAATAACAAATTATTATATATACATAATGTAAAATTAAAAAAAAATGTTGGCATAATTATATAATAGATATGGAGTAACACTCAAATTAAGAGTTAAAAAAATCTGTATAGCTCTAAATAAAGATGACAAAAATAACTGATAAAAAATACCACACAACTTCAGAGACTTTATTAAGGATTAAATATAAAATAAGGATTAAAAACAGATCTTTTCCTATTATAAAATTCTACTAAATAACAGGGTCTACAGGGTATTCCAGATATTGGAATAGATAATTTAATGCACACAGGAAACGATAACACAGATATTTTCCTATTATATTTACTAAATAACAGGATCTACAGGGTATTCCAGATATTGGAATAGATAATTTAATGCTACAATTGTATGGATACTTTTTCCTTAATACATATTAAATAACCAGTTCTAAATACAGACAACAAAATAATGTTACAATATTTTTTCCATTATTATTATTATTATTATTATTATTATTTTGAAAAAGTAGTTATTTTCATAGCTTGCCATAGTTGAAAATTATAGATATAGGCTTAATTTATACTGCCATCTATTATTTCTTAAAAATTATCATGAATTTTACACTTTTTTTCATTAATAGTTGAATTTAATGACTTGAGAAAAAAAGTGAGGTTTCATTTTGTGGAGCTCAGCATTCCAAAAGATTAAATCAAATGCATTTAAAAAAATAAATATTATTATTTTTAAATTTAGATTTGTAAATAATTTGCAGTTTGTTTGTTTTGTAAGTTACACTAAAGCTGTGTTGCTGATTCTCTTTTGTCTTGGTACATTTTTATCATTTTCAAATATTAATTAAATGTCTTTTTTTTATTTGCTTTGTAAAAATATACAAAATTTGTAGTCTTATTACTAGTTTATATTGCATTTTCTTTAGTAAAATTTCTTCCTGAAATAAATTTTTGTTCTCTAATTTTAGGATCACATAGACGATGAAGAAATGTGTGTAGATGATGATATGTTTTCCTACAGCATGTCTCCTGGCTTCAAAAAATCTTGTATTAAAGTGTATAGATAGTTGGTTGTTGATTTTATCTTAATTTATCATATAATAAAATGCTATGGTTACGATGTTGTCTGATTTCATTCTTTACCCATATTCATTCATTTTAATTTTGAAAGTTAATTTATTTTCTGACTTTTGAAACAATTATTTTGTGTAGCTGTGATTGAATCTTACATTAATGATTAGTAGGTTTGGGACCAAATTGGCTCGGTCTTTAACGCAAGTGAAAAATTGTCAGTAAATATAAATGAAAAATTCATTTGTTTTGCAGTATAGAAGTTTGAATAGTAGTGTTCACTGAAGTGCCATTTGCCGCACTTGAATTTTGCTATAATTCAGAATTGTAAATATTTATATAACAAATCAAGTTTTTCCAATAAAGTAAATAAAACTTTATAAATGTTTTTGTGAAACTTAAGTTAATATACGAAGGTATGAATGACACAAAAAATTTAGGTGCAGCTGTGTATTATTTATAGAGATTTATTTTGAATAGAAATAATTTACTATTATTTAATTAATATGCACAATTCAAGGATAACGCTTTGAACTAAGCAGATAAAATTTTGTATATGATCTTTACACTGGATTTTTTTTCTATCAATTTTGAGAGATATCCATTCTGACAAAGTTTATCTATTAAAATATTGCAAAAGGAAAAGAACTAGATAGATAAAATTTAGTGTAGAGATTTAACATTCAAAGTGCAGATAAATATAAAATTGGTAATAATCAAAATATAAAGCAAATAATCAAAAGATTGACCATCTGTTTTGTTCACAAGCATGTAAACAATTCAAAAGTGGAATGACTTAAATAAATAAAATTCGATATGTAACTTTGTGGTTAAAATCAGGGTTATTTCTGACAATTTTTGGGGCTCAATCGGTCGGAAAAACAGCGTTCAAAATTCCTGTTTGGTTTTGTGTATTAACAGCATCACACTGATCAATCGCTAGTTAATAGTTTCTTTCGTATCTGTTGTTCGCCAACTGCATATGGTGGATAATCTAGTAATATATACATTTAACCCTAAGCACTCCGATGTCTCATCTCGGGCACATTCAAGACAGTGCATCATTTTGCCATTTTATTTAATTATTTTCCTAAACTTTGACTGTTATAAATACTTACGAGTGGTAAATATGTGTAGATTAATTCTTCTAAAAAATTCAACTTAAAAACATTCAGATATATTAATTTTTCGGAGAAAAAACGGGTTATCATATTCGGCAAATATTTATGAATCGAATTACTTTTCGGAGGATTAATAGAGAGTATGTGATATAATCTCCACTCGATTCATGACAAACTATTTAATGATCCAAATTATAGTATTTTAATTAGTCATACACTCGTTTTGTACATTGTTTGCGTGAACGTTCCGAATGGAATATAAACCAATAGTTTCACAGCACCATTCAAAATATCTCTTATTTGTTTAATCCTTCTTCTAAGAAGTATTTCTTGAGATACTGAAATGTCACTTTCTGATACTTCATGCAAAAATCGTAAGTAATCGGGAACTTTTTCTTTTCCCTTATTTTTCAACAATGAAGGGAAAACATGAGATTAAATATTTAATGAGGCAATGAAAATTGTAAAAATTTCTTTGAAACAATGAAATTATTATTAAAAATAAAATATTTTTAAAAAATTATCATTTTTTTAAGAGCACAATAAAATTGATACCACGAAAAAGACAATTTAAACTTTAAAATATAAAAATCAGTTTCGTGTACTGATATTTTCACTAATTATTGAGAAAAAATATCAAAATTAATATTAAATGAATTAAATTCTATTTAAAACTTCAGAAGTATGGAAAGTCACTCCTAAGTACTTTGGACCAAATTATGTTGCAGGGGTCAAATTGTCTACAGAGCAATAAAAAAACGTATGAATCCGTGGTAATCCTAAATTATCAATAAAAATCTCAAATATTTCGTGAGATTTTTTTTTTTTGTTGTTGTTAGCTTAAATGATACTTTACTGCCGATAATACGTCAAAAATATGATACTTCAAAAAAAAAATGTTAATTTCTTCACGGTTATCCTCATTTTTTAGTGAGTAAAATTTCAACTCACTTATCAAATTTTCATTGCACTAAAACTCATGGCTGTCTACTCTTCACTATTATTATGTTTTATTGTATTAAAAAAATCAATTTATCATCTAATTATGATAAATTCTTTTTTTAAAACCGAGAAGATTGTCATTTTTTATAGAAAAAGTACTTTAAAATTTAAGGTAGCAACAGCCATTTTCTTCCTTTTAGTCAATGTTCTACTCATGTAACTCAAAGTATTAATTTCTTTCTGAAAAGAATATTTCTTCTTTGCTGGCAAGAATTAGCATATCGCTCAAGGCTTGCTTAAACAGCTATTACAAAAATCAATTTCTCTTATCTATGATGGAATGTAAACGTTTGAAGGACAAGATAAAAAATATTAATCTTGTGCGCTTGAAATACTAATTAGATATAACAGCTTCATTTGATAAAAAATTATCTTTATATTTTCAGTTTGTCTCATTGAAATTATTTAATACCTCGACCTTCCACTCTCAATCGTAATATCGCAGGGTACACATATTAAAAAAATTATTTGTATTGCAACTTCACAGATTATCCTGCCTTTTAAAAGAATATGTGAAACATTAAACACAGAGAGCTTCTTATACTCGTAGAAAATTTTTAAAAAACCATAATGAAAAAACCAAAGCTCGAAAAAAAAATCGGTTTGTAGGAATAAATTTATAAAGTCTGAATTTTTCCCATTTAAATAATGATTTAAAATATAACCGATAGATGGTGCTCATAAGTTGAGCTGAGATGCTTTATGCAAATTAGTGAAACAGAACACAATAACCTAACACAGTGCATTTTATTTTAAAGCAAAATATATTCCACATGACTTCTACAAGGTTTAGTTTATTTTAGTTATATTAACGTCCCGTTTAAAGCAACACGAGGGCTATTTTGGGACGGACCTCGTAATTTTGAACCAAGATCAGATGACGAGGACGACACCTGAACTGGCACCCCAGCTCCACACCACACCAACGGGAGACTGCTACAAGGTACTAAGCAAATAAGGCTATTACGCCTATAACAACTGAGTATAATATGTTGGCATCGATACCTCTGCCGACCTTTTGAATGGTATTTTCAGTTCCACCAAAGTGTCTAGAGAGCCTTCCGATACATACGCAACTCTAGATATCCCCGCAAGCAAAGATCCGATGAAGTGAGGTCTGGTCTACATCCTAATCACTCGGTCCTCAGTGAATATGTTTATGAGGAACATCTTGAAGGAACAAGCAATACGAAATGTGACACCATCCTGCATGAAGGGGATATCAGGTAGCGCACATCATTGCTGCAAACAAGGAAAATGTGGTATTTCAAAAATGTAACATACCATTATGCAGTGTTGGAACGAGTTTTACAAGTGGATACAGGACAAAAAATAAAAGGGACAGGATAATGGACGTAGTGAAGTCACACGTGAGAATGTAATGGCTTGGTCGAGTACTCATGAAAGTTTGATGTCTATGGCTCATATTTATGGATTCAGTAAACGAAATTAAAATATCAAATACCAAAATTTTAGTCTTAGATCACGAAATGTTTCTGATCTTGTTTTTAAGTTGTTGCTGTTTTTAAAAATTAATTAATTAAGACATTTTTAGGATGATAATTATTTGTTGTAAGATCATTCTTTCTGTAATTATTAGAAACATATAAATAAATACATCGTGAAAAATCCTCCAAGCAGTTGAAAATATTAAAAATTTGTTTAGTACTCAGTTTTGAAATTCAGGTTTCGAAACGCATTGTGTCACTATTACGACTACTGGGAGGGGGGGGGGATTTATTAATCTATTTACTACATAGATTTTTCTGGATATTTCGGACAAAAACTTAAACACTCAACTTTCGTAAGTAGAGATAATAATCATAAATTTATAATACTGATTTATGTTTCTGTCTTTAAACATAGAAATTCTTTGCAGCGCTCAAAACAAATGATGGCTAGACAGTTTAATGATATAACCACGCATGAGAAATGAAACAATGCCTTTTGTATTCCAAACAATAATCTCTGGTGAGTAAAAATTTATGTTCGGAATTTCAAATATACATATTTTTTTTCAATCATTTGGAAGATTTTCTGTGATATGAAATGCTAATATTGATGTATGTATATAATACTTTTGATCAACGCTTTTATTGGGGGACAGACAAAAGAAGTATTCTACCAGAATTTTAAAAATTTCTAAACAATTGAATTATAATGAACGGGTGTTTTTAAATAAATAAATAGATCTATATGTCTCATATAATTATATGGGCTTTTTAATAGAGAACTATTTTATCTATATCATAACCTTATTTTCTTTTACTCTCAATGAATTTAAAAACTTTAGTAATATAATCATACATAAATTGCATATTTCATGTGCTATTCTTTTCTTAAATAAATGCATTTTCTCAATTGAGAAACAGAGACGGAGAGAAAAATTAAACAGAATGACTTTTTAAAAATTGATTAATTTCTTTAAAAAATTTAATCGAATTCTAAAAAAATTTTTTTAAAGGATTTTTCATTGAAATTGAAAGGAATGGATTGAAAAATATTGACAAGAAATTGTACTCTTTCAAACTACTTTGTACAAGTATTCCTGATTCCATGGAAGATCTTCTGGTTGTACAAGTACAATCTTTAGTTTAGTTTAGTTTAGTTTAGTTATATATTAACGTCCCGTTTAAAGCAGCACGAGGGCTATTTTGGGACGGACCTCGTAATTTTGAACCAAGATCAAATGACGAGGATGACACCTGAACTGACACCCCCCTCTCCACACCAGCGGGAGGACGTTTGGTCTGACAGATTTAACGTGCAGGAGACCCCCTCACACGACGGTTCTTCGGTGGAATCGAGTCTTGAACCTGAAACCCTCCTGTTCTGAATCCGAGACCTTACCACCAGGCCACCGCGGCCCCCAGTACAATCTTTAGAGAATCAAACCTTTTCTCATTGGTCTAGTACTGACCAATGACTAAAGTTCATTAGTGAGCCAGTGACTAAAATATAAGGACCAATGGCTCTGGTGTTGTCCTTGTTTTTTAGTCAATAGTCCTATGACATTATTCAGAACATTCATCATACGTTCAATATTACAAAGTAAGACCGAAAATATCACACCCCTATGGTGCTAAATTCTAAATTAACTAACTATTTCTTACTATGCACTAGTTGCCTTTGGGTCAGTCAAGAATATTGACTGTGTTTATTCTGAACTAACTACTTTATGCTTAATTTGATGTTCATGATACCTCAACAAAAAATTTTTAAGCACCAGATTGTGGAAGATATTAAGACACTCGTATTATTTTATTTTATTTCATAAACTAGTACGTTTATTTTACTTACGAACACCTATAAGGGAGTCGAGTCTCGAGGCATTATAATGCTATTAAAAATTTCTAAAATTTCTCTATAATTTAATTAAAATTGCATATTGTGCATTTATGGTAATTCAATTCTACTCTCTGATTCCTCATGGAAACCATAATGCTAAAAATAATAAGCAAAATCTTTTTTCCATAGTTTTTAACAATGAAAAAGTCACGTGATTAAATATTGAATGAAACGATGAAAAAGATTTGAATTTTTCAAAAAAAAATAAATCTCTTGTTAAAATTTAGGGAAAAAAATAATAAAAAGCTTCCATACCAATTCAGTTTGTACCGTTATTTAACAATTAGAAAAAAACAACATTTGAAATGATTTAAAAATCCTTTTTATGCAATATTTTAGGAAATTATAGCAGAAAAGCAACAAAATTTAGTTTACCTTTTAATTAATTAAATTTCTAAACAAAAGATCTTTCAAAGTCTTGGTAATTGTGATATGATCATTAAATTTCTTTCAAAAAGATCGCGGCCGCTGTTTCCTGGTGGTAAGGTCTCGGCTTCGGAACCGGAGGGTTTCAGTTTCGAGACTCAATTCCACCGAAGATCCGTCGTGTGAAAAGGTCTCTTGCACGTGAAATCTGTCAGGCCAAACGTCCTCCCGTTGGTGTGGTGTGATGTGGAGAGGGGGGTGCTAGTTCTGGTGTGGTCCTCGTCATCTGATCTTGGTTCAAAATTACGTGGTTCGTCCCAAAATAGCCCTCGTGTTGCTTTAAACGGGACGTTAATGTAACTAAACTAAACTTCAAAAAACCAAACTAAACTGAGGTGCTCATCCCCATCCTCCAAAGTATATTTGCACCAAATTTGGTACCTCTCTGTCAAACGGTTTATATTGAAGAGGGTCAATGCATGCGTACGCTTAAACACATTTTGTTGAATTATCAGTAAAGATTTGTGTGATCACATGAAAATGCAATCACACTTCCCGGCTTTTGTGTAGGCAAAAGATTTAAAATAGAATAGAATCATATCATTAATTCTTTCAATTATCAAAAATTCTTTCAGTTTTTATAAATGTTTCTATTAAAAGGATCATAAAATTTAAGATACCTTTCAGTGCTTCTAAGATCACGTCTATGGAATTTTTTCTCTATTTGATATCTGAACTTTTTTACATTTTCTTTTTATCTATTCGTTATCGTTGGATAATAATTAAATTAGTCATTGTCTTTTTTTTTCTTTCATTGAACATATTTTACTTGGGAAATGAATACAATTATCAAACTCCAAGCTGAAAATAGAATTCACGGAGTTGTTGTTGAAAAAATAAACAATATCATTTTCGGGTGATAAATTTTTATCAGAAAAAAATAGCCTTGAATTAATGTAAAAAACATATCAAGACATTCCATTAATGATTACTTATAATAACTTATTTGGTGATGGTGATATGAACATATATTTTTAGTTGTTTATCAATAAGTTTGTGCAAATATCATAGTAATTTTCAATTGCATGATAGTGGAACCCGCTTTTAAAGGTCTGTGGATAGAAAACAAAAGATTTCAAAATCAATTTGTATGAATAAAATAATATATGAAAAAGTATAAATTAATTATTAAAAGCTGTTCACAGATATTACATGAACATTCAACTATCTGATACTACAATGCTTGGCAATTGCTAAAGAACAGGCACTTTTTGCAAAACTGCGTCTCAGACAGCTGACCAATAAAAGTAAATTCAACCTGAGTGGGCGTGGTACACCAGGATTCATTATCTGTATACAAGACATTGCATACAAGCTCATGATTCATACGAAAATTCATGCTGTTTGATGCTTGACCCAAAGTAGTGTAGGATGCTATAAAAGTGTTTTTTCTGAAAGTCTGTTTGGCTCTTGCAATAATTGAGAGCAAAATGTCAGCAAGGCATCATTTGAGTGCCTACGATTGTGGACGAGCAATTGGAAAAATGAAAGGAAGTCAAAATGTCGCCACTATAGTTCCTGAAATGGGTATATCAAGAAGTATCAACTTGTGATTAAAGAAGGCCGCTGAAGTTGGAAATGCTTTACAAAAGCACGCCGGGAGCCGTGATAGGAACACCACACATTTAGAGGATCGCTATTTAGCCCTTGTGGCAAAAAAGGAGCAGAAATATAACTCTTGGCCAAATAGCTGCAAACCTTGCAACCGATACCGGTACGCATATTTCTGTAAGAACCATCTCACTGCATGTAGACTTGTATGAACTAAAATCTATTCTTTGCATCCAGCTTCAAACACGGCATCGTCATGGGAGATTACGTTGATGTAAGGAACATGTTGCTTGGAATACCCGAAATTTGACTAGAGTGATGTTCTCAAACAAATCTCGTTTCAGTGTGACAAGTGATTATAGACACCAATTACTATGGAAAGAAGTAGAGCACATTATACACAAGAGTTAGTTGGTGAACGTGATCGGTACTGCCCAGACATGATAGTGTGGGCTGGCATCATGCACAAAGGCAGAACACCGCTTTACATCTTTGAGCAAGGAAACGTTACATCGCAACGGTATTGCAAAGAGTTTATTCTGGATCATGTTCGTCTTTTTAGGAATGCTAGAGGTCCAAACGTTTTGCTTATGGGCAATAATGCGCGGCCACACAGAACCGTTGAGATATTGGGCACACTGCAAAAAGAAAATATTGTCCTTATGCAATGGTCTACTTACTCTCTCTACCTGAATCCCATTAAACATACCTGGCTGCTTTTGGCAGACATGTTTCCCAAAGAACCATCCCTCTCTGAACAGTGCAAAAGTTCAAAATCTCCTTGAGAGAGGAGTGGGACAATATCCCCCGAAAATTCCGCGATTGTTTAGTGTAGATCATGGAGAAGAGATTCAAAATGTGCATTAGTGTCGGTGGTCGTCACACATCTTGCTAAGGTAACTGATGTCTGCATCATTCTGACCCGAAGATCAATTTTTGTGGGACTCTTTGGAAACCATCCAAGGAGCATCATTTTTATTTTTAAGTTTTAATCCTTAGATGTGTCGATATCTGCACTATTTTGTGCTATAATAAATGCACATCCTTCCTATTAAATATATACCTAAATTCATTTCTTCAATCATCGCCTATACTTAATTATTTTGAAAAACGTAACTGTTCCTTAGCAATTGTCAAGCAGTGTATTATAAAATCTATTGAGGTGAACAAAAGTCATGGGATATCTTCTAATAACAATTAGAACCTTCTTTTTCTATGTCAAGAACAGTAATTTGACAGGGTGTGGACTCAACAAGTCGTTTGATATCCTCTGTAGAAAATTTGAACCGCTATAGAAGTGTATTATCGCGAAAGCTTTGTCGTTACAAAATCATGCACTTACAGACCTGCCGATTATGTAACGCAATGTTCAATGGGTTTTCATGTTAAGTTATCTTGGTGGCAAAATCATTCCCTGGAATTGTCCTGGGAATGATTTGGATTGTTCTTCAGATTAATGGCTAACAGTTGTGGCTGACATCCATACAAAACTCATCGTTATTTGGATGCAAGAAGTCCATGAATAGCAACAAAAGATCTTTGAAGTAATTGAATATAATTTCCAGTCAACGATCGATTTATTTGGGCCAGAAAGTACAGTCCATGACAAAAAATAGCTTACACTGTTATGGAGCTGTCTACAACTTCATCAATGCATTTTTGACAACTTGGGCCCATGACTCATCGGATGTGAGACTGCTCTCAAATTCAACCGTCGAAACTAATAAAATCAAGACTTGTCTATCCAGTTTATGGTTTCATTGTCCCCACGGATCCAACACGTATGGTCACGAGCCCAGAAAAAGAGCTGTAATTGACACCAGATTGGTAGTAATGGAACTCAAGTCCATCTTAAATTAGCTTCGGTATATGACAAGTTGCTTTTCAAGACATCTGATACAGTTCAAACACTACAGGAAAATTTCCAAAAATCAACCCTTAATTCATGTTAAAACACCTGCTTTGAATATTGCTGTTTAAGAGTTCAATACATAATTTTTTTTCTTTCAATTCTCAATCCTCAGCTGCTTCAGTCTCTTCTTCTGAATTGTTTTTTTTTTCTTTTATTCGAAGAATGGAACCGGAAAGTACTGTAATTTTTTTAAAGCAGTTGTCGAATCTCCACGTTTGATACCTCTCTTTTCGGGGAAAAGACTTTTTTCGGATAATATATGTCACTTTGTCTGTTAACAAGATAATTAAAAATGTATTAATTAAATACAAAGAAATTTGTGAGTCCATAATTTACGGAATTGTTTTAAAATTTGGGCGGAATTTTTTGAAGGAATGTTTTCTTTGTCTCTCCACCAGCACGCATTTGAACATTATAACTAAAAACAAGCAGATATCGATATGAATTAGTTTCGGAATACAAATTTATCATCTGAATTTTGGATTTTAAATTTTGAACCGAACTCTGTTTTAAAAAAAAGGAGAACATTTGTTAATCTGTACAATAACATCTATGTAAATGCAATGTTTCCAAAACTCAGCAACTTATAAAATTTGACATACCACCTTGAAGTCAAAAGTGTAAATCTGTGCCGAATTTCGGGATTAATCAGATAAAAAAGAAGGCGTGCAAATTAAGCATTCAATTCCACCCTCCCATTATATCACAAAATTCAAAACGCGCCATATGCGTTACAACACTTGAAAGTCGGAGGGAAGGATGCCCTCAAACTAGACTACTGTGACCTTCGAGGATGTATCACTTCTGTAACTACACTACAGCGTCTCTTTTTATATTCAGAAGACGGAAAGTAATATAGAAGAAAAATAAGGTGCCGGAAAGTTCAAGTACGCAAAAATGTTTAGGTGAGAAAACTCAATTTTGACTCATTATTTCGAAGATAAGTGCCATTTTTAAATCCCAATTACATTTTCTTTTTTATGCTCTCTAAAACTGCAACTCGAGATTTATATTTCCTCTTACAACTGAGTGATGTAACGGATAATTGAATTTTTAATTTTTCAGAAGGAAATATGTATAAAGAGAAATTTTTGTAACCGTCAAATAATTCGGACAGGACATCACGACGAATTCCCTCATTTCAAACTTTCCTGAGTAGACATTTTTTAAAAAGGAGATTTATGTCGTTCTGTGACCACATAAATCAAAAACGCTTTGAGCTAAATGGGTGAAATTTGGTACATGATATTAACACCAAATTAAAGATTTCTATCTAAGCTGGATTGAAATCCATTCAAAGGAAGTTACTCGGTCTGACATTGAGGAGACAAGTTCACATGACAAATACAAGAATAGTGGAAATTAAAGAAATAAAATTTGGTATTTAGATTTTAAGTCTAATTATAGTTGTGATTAAAATTTGGAAGATGTGATTTTAACGCTAAAGCTTTGATAGTTTGTCAGTCTGTCCTTTTGCATGCATATAAATGCAATAATTTAAAAAAACGTAATAATTTAAATAAAATGAAATTTGAATTATGGTTTAAGCCTTTGAAATGTATACCTTTAACAGATTTTTGAATTATAACTGTCAAAGGGTTGACCATATATCGGTCTGAACTGTCACAGCATGTAAACGTAATTATTCGAAATCGGGCGATAGCTTAAATATAAGAAATTCAGTAAGTATGTGATTATGTATGCACATACTTACTGAATCATTTGCGTTTCTTTATAAAATCTTGTTTTAATGGATGGAAAAAAACATCTAAAATATTTGTTATCTGTTACTTGTGTATTAACCAAACCTAAGCTATTTGATCCAAAAACAATCTCCAAAGATAACAAGCTACTATGCTCTTTAATAACTATTTTCCCTAATGACATATGATTAACCTGTTCAAGGTGTATGATTAAAAATTTCAATGCAAAACGATTTGAATATAAGTTAATTACTCGATTAATAGGTTAACATTACACAAATATTAGAGAGTACTCATAAATATCTCTTACTCCTCCCTTTGATTATTCATATGAAAGCTTCTTTTTTTTAGGAGATTGACATATCGTTTGCACTTGTGTGGAATGTGTACTGTAGTGAAATGATTTTCCCTTTTTACATTGGTTTTGACATCTAGAACTAGTTTGTTTTTAAAATAATATATCCAAAAAGTTTTTTAATTTTGTCTGTCTGAATAATTATTTAATTATTTAAATTGCACTTTAAGACAATTTAGTTAAAGTTTCTCCAAAATTGTCTAAGCTTATTTTAAGACCGTAGGAAAAAAGCAACTAAAAATTAACTTTTCAATGAATTTTTCTTAATGAAGATGGATATTTTTCTGTTAATAAAATTACAAATTCAATATTTTTAACAAATTCGAAAAAGCAGAAGTTGTTTATCAATAAATTTTTCTTTAACACAAACAGCAATACCAAGACTTTCTTCCAATTTATACCGATTGATCAAAATCAATTACTCTTGTCTTCTTCGTTGTTTCTTACCTCTTTTACATTTCATTCTTCCTGTACGGGTTTTACTGCAAAAAATAACTGCATATTAGAAGAAATTACTGACAGATCAGAAGAAATTACTGACAGATCAGAGAAAAAATTTATCATTTATTCCGAGTCTCAAAGTCTTTTACAATCTCTAAAATCATTTTATTTTCATCCTCATAATCATCCTTTGGTTTTATAGAATCTCGAACTTTTTAACAAATTTACTTCACGTGATTTTATCATTTTAATTTGCTGTATAACATTTTATATAAGAATTCTGGGAATAAGGAGGCAGACAAGATTGCCAAATTGATAATTATTTGGCAATCTTGTCTGCCTCCTAACTACTTATATACCTGTGAGGAACTTATAAATATTGTTTTATCCCTAGTGGCACCAGACTCAATGGGACCTTGAAACTAACAACAAACAAACTTCATGCTACGAAACCTCTTGCACAACCTTGACCTTCATTAGCGAACAAAAAAGCAGAAACCATATTAACTCGTTTAAGCATAGGCTTACCAGATTCATTCATCTTTGCTTGTTGCTAAGTGAACAAATACTATTGTGATTTTAGTAATATTGTCAAATATTTCTTCATCAAGTATTGTCGGAATGTTCAAATTTCAAAATCCAGCGTTAGCAATTTTTCCAAAAGTTTAACATTCCATTATCTTTCTTACTTGATAAGACATCATATTCTCAACTTTTTGATTTCTTAATGTCTTTGAAATTTTATGCACTCATTAAAATTTATTGCATTTTTAAGTACTTTTGAACATTATTCGCTTTGCCGGCATCCTGGCATAGGAGTAGCGGGTCTTCTCCCAAAGCGCGGGTCCCGGGTTCGAATCCCTGTTCGGGCGTGGTTTATCCTTTATGTTCTACCCATGAGGTGTGTGAGTGTGCTCTCCCTCCGTATAAAAGAGTTGTGCAAGCGAATGTGGAACAGGAAGTAACTAAATTGTACTCTTGGCTCTAGTTGGCGCTACTGAAAAAACAAGAAACGTTCGCTCGGCTTAAATCGCTAGCAGATAACTATCTTCAAGCTAATAAAATATCATAAGTCTCTCATATACACATAATAATTTAATTAAAATATCTTTTATATAAATTCTTTTATTCTTTTGCATCAATATTTTTTTGCATCTTCTAAAATGCATCAAATAAATAATTATACTGATAAATTATTGCATCATTCAACATCATTTAAAGATGCATGCTATTTTAAACATACAGTATAGAATTAGAGCCATAAATTATTTAACATTGAATGAATTGAACAGTTTAAATTAAAATGCTCTGTTTAATTCGGACCCCCCCCCTTTTTTTTTTTAGAAAAATGAGTTTGATTAATGAAGATGTATGAATATCGGATAATAGTATTTAGAGAAAAACGAGCCAAAAGGAAAGTGGTCATAGCCATAGTAACGGTTTATATTCATTTTCATTCTACTCTCGTGTAAATATTTTTCGAGGCCACTACGTACAGCTTTCAATTGTTACGTAATATTCAATAAAAAATAAAATAAAAGTGCAGTTAAAAAGCACGTGAATTCAACAAGTAGACTAAAATGAATCGAAGAACAACATATTGAAGAAATGTCACTATTTTATAGTGATAAATATTGCTCTCTGACAGATAATAAACGATGAAAGATAATATCAATTACCCTGTCATTGTTCGAAAGCATATTTAGTCCGAACGATTTTTATTACGTTTTTGGCATGAAATCGTTTGCTCCGCTAAAAAGAACAAAAGAAAAAAAACGAGATATTATCTTTTGACCGCGAGAATTTTGATAAGTTTTTTTCCCATCAAGGACTTTCATTTGCATTTTTATGATACACCGATTACATCACGGCCGCTGCTATAACATCGACAGTTCAAACAACTGAGTGAGTAGAAGTTGATTTTACCTGTTTACTAAGACTAACAGAAAAGTGAGGAGTTTGTGAGTTAGAGAAATGGAGACGGAAACAGTTAAAAGCAGAACATTGTCTCAAGTATGTCTAAACATTTGCTATTAATGTTTTCTTTTTTTTATATATAAAATATAAAAGATTGATTAAGGATTATAATGATGTAAAATTAGGAGTGCAGAGTTTATTTAATCAAAACTGAATTGTTTACTCATGACAAGCTTTAAAATCATCTAACAGAATACGAAACGTAGAATATTGTTTTTAAGAAATAATATGATTTTATATCTATTATTTTAAAGAAAATCACAAATTAATGAGAATTCTGTTAGTAACGTGTTAAGCAACTGCATTTTTTTTTCAATGAAGTTGTTGTTATTTTGAGAAATACTTCGAAATAAATACAAATAAAAAAATTATATTTACTGACAGCAATGAGATTAAATGAATTAAACTAAAATTGCTGAATAATGTAAAGACAGTATTATATAGCAATTTCTACTGCTTATTTCAAAACGATGAGATTAAATAAGAAACATATAATATTATTTTTAATGGATAATGTTTTTTCATATTAATCTCGAAATCTTTTTTTAATCATTTTTATTAGTCAATAAGAAAATAAAATAAATAATTTCTGCAGTATAATTATCTAACAATATTAGACTAGTTTTATAAAATTTAAAATATAATAATAATAATATATGAAATTTAATTATAAAATATAGTAAAATTAAAATTTTTTTAATTAATGTATTTTTATTTTTTAATTCTTTTTATAATATATTATCTTACATATTATAATAGTATTTATTAATGCAATTTATATTAACATATTTTTATATTATAAATTTATATATTTATATAAATTATAATCCATAAATTTATTTATTATTGTATATCATTTTTGATTCATTTATATTATAAATTTTACATTACATAATTTTTAATTAATGTTTATATTATTTATATACCATCATTTATAACATATAAGATCGTTATTTGAAACTGACTTTAGAATCATATGAAAACGGATATAAAGGAATTGATTTACTTTAAATCAGCCATAGTTGTCTTGTTACATTTATTATTAAAAAAGTTGCATGCAAAATTTTATTTTTTTATTCTCACCAGTAGATTATTTCGTGTAAGCATAAGGTATGCGAAATGATTTATAATAGGAACAGACTACTGTAATTAGCTTACTTTTGTTTTTCTTCAACTTTCGATTAGATATTTGGAAATTGTAACATAAAAAATTTCTTGTGTAATTCTAGATTCTTGAAAACAAAACATTTCTATTTCGGTCATTTATTTTAAAAAATGGTAGAAAAATATTCTGTGCCGGAATCGGTGCAGCTGTTCTATATAATAACTAAAAATTAAATTAAATTTTATTGAGTCAAATTAAACCAATATTATAGTCGTATGAAGTGCCTTATTGAGAAAAATGGCTTCGTTTATTGCAAAGAAAGGTTTTGTTTAAGATCTATATTTCTATTCATTAAAAAGTTTTTTGAACAACTTCAGAAAAGGAAAAATATATCTTATTACTAGTAATAATAAATGCAATATGAATAAAATTTTTTATCGCCATTGAAACACTAAATTTTTATCAATAATGATAATCATACATTTATTATTAATAATAATAATAAATTTTATATAATAAAATGCATTATCATGAAAAATAAACCCGTATCAGAAAAAAAAATTTCAAATAAAATAAGAAAAATTGCTGAAACTGTGTAAAAAATAAAGTTGCTATCACTAGCTATGAAGAAGAAATAAAAGAAAAAATTCATAATGGTTTTCGTTTATTTACTTATTCCATGATAGTTTTTCTCAAGATAAAAAACGTTCTTAACACTTTCAACATTACAGTGGCGATATTTCGTCTTTCAGGTACTTCCAATTTCAGGTTTCCTGTGGGCTAAAATTTGTCTCTTAAGCCATGTTAGATAAGTTGAACTTTCAAATACATATTTAAAAATTTAACTCAGAGTCATTTTTTTAAAAATTATATCACATTTTAGCCCTCAGAAACCTGTAATTAGAAAAATATCGGAAAGGCGAGATATCTCGTTGGTAGTGTGGAAAGAGTTAAAATATGATATTCGTTGATATATCTTATATTAAAATGAGTACCTTTTTGTTTTAGGGGGTAAATGCTTCCAATTTATATGAATCTATTAATTAAAACAATTGTATTATTATAAAATTGCTGTTATGTTACCTTAAATTATTGATTATTCTAGTGAACTTTTTTTCACTTTAAAACACATTACAATGCATTACAGTACTCAGATGGCGGCTCCCCGTACGGTTCTATTAATGGTAACAATGACAACAGAACGGAGGGAAACTCCAAAAAAGGTTTATCTTTATGGCTGGCTTCTATCTTCATAGTTGGTGAAATGGCAGGCAGTGGAGTTCTAGCTTTACCAAGAGCCGTGGCAGATGCAGGTGATTTATGGCTAATTTCTTAAAAAATAGGCCTCGCAATAGTATTTTTGATTTATTTTTTATAAGTGAAGATATATAATTCCTTATGTGGCAATATCTTTTATCTGATGTACATATAAAAAAAGATTAAAGAAATGTAGAACGATTGCTTAACTACCGGCTTTCATCGTTTTGACAAATTCCTTCTTTTTATTTTTATTTTTTTATTTTTGTCTCTCTCTTTGATGTAAAAAGAAAATGATGCTACATTGCATGAAAATAATCAAATAATTTCGAAGCAATGTAAAATGAAGTTCCGAGTAAATAAAAAAATGCTTTCAGTATATTAGTTAAAACGTTTATTCAAATAATAATTTAAGTTCCGACTTTCAGTATAAGGAAAAAAACTGTCTTCGAATAATTTTTCATTCTAACATTTTAGTTGTTACTCAAATAATTGATAGTTGACAGTACCATGATTTCAAACTCAAATTTGTGGATTTGAAAATTGTGTCTACAAAATTACTGAAAGTTGTATGACTTAAATACGTATGAGAAGCTTTACATTGAAGCTCATGACTTAAACATTTTTTTTTCCTTCTTAAAACTTCTCAATATTCACTAATTTTGATGGGTTTAGGGTATAATTTAAAAGGAATTACCCATTTTTTATCATGTTAGGTATAATACCTATTCTAAGAAGAGAGCAGGGTTGGATATATCCTAAATGCTTTCATATTCCTTAGGGACTAATTTTTAAATTTACTATTCTTGACGAAATAGCAAATGCGTTTTGAAATTTTTCCGAATTTTCTTTCTGTTGTTTCAAATAATAAAGTAACAATGTAGTCAACAAAAAAATGTCATATTATAATCACTGCCCCCCCCCTTTAACCATATATAAACGAAAAACAATAAGGATGTATCACCGATTCTTTCATTTTTTTAAAGTTTCACTCGATTCTTTGGAAAATACATTTACATTATTGATTGCTGATGAATGTCCTTTAAATGATTGAAGGCTGTTAAATTTTAAAAATCAAAGCTCTTATTGCCTGAAAATATTGTTAAAATCACATCTGATTGTCTATAAAGAAATCTTTCCTTCGAACAAGTTCAACCATATTTATTATCATCTGAAGAGTAATTCAACATTAACCGGACACAAAAGGGGTCTTGAATCCCATAACATTACAGAGTTAGAAATACATCCTTTAGAACATAAGACAAGAAAAATGCAGAGGGAACAAAAAAGTTCATAGAAGCATTTTATTCCAAAGATTTCAATTAACAAAAATCATAAAAGCTACATAACATTACGCAACCTACATCTTCATATTTAGATGGAATCGAATTTCATTTTTTGAATAAAATAATTCAAATAGCAAAGAAAGGGAAGGGGAAAGAGACGGTGAAAATACAAAGAAAATTTACAAAATTGAAGTCACAAAATTATTACACAGACTTGGTACTGATGTTGCTTAAAATCCCTAAAATTCTCTGTCCCGGACTCTGATAGCTGCAGAGCCGCTAGCGATAAAGTCTTTTAATGGATTCATTGGGAATCACGCACAGTTATGAATTTTAATGACACCAGAAGAAAAAATAATGCGATGTAGGTCAATGAACCGTTTCACCTCACTCGATTCAGTGCTACTCAAATACAATGTTTTCGAACTCCATTATTGGAATAGAGTGAAATAAATTATGCAGGAATGGAGTGGAATAACTTATGCGCAATACATTGATAAGAAGGTGTGAATTAAGTTCTTCTGAGACTTCCAAAAATGCTAACCAAAAAAGTTAACATGAAGTATTACAGAGCTCCTTTTATACATTCCAGGTTCAATATAACGTCTTCCATCGCGTGAAGAAAGGATTTCTTGCCATCCAATATTATATAATACTAAATTGGTCTTGTGTCTCTACTTAACCCTCTAGTTTATAGTTTAAATGATGAATGATTGTTTTTTGTTCCCCTTTCTAAAATATAAAGCAGTAATAACATCTTTATGTTTGCTAAAACTCTCGAATTTGACTCTTAATTTCCCATGTTTATTTTTTTTATAAATGAATAGACTATGAAAAAATGTCGAATTGACAAAAGTTTTGATCTGATGATAAATATATTTTGAGCTTGTGGGGTTATTAAGGAATTCAATAAAAAAAAATCCGAATTCGGTGTAACAGTCCTTTACAGGTTAAGTTACATACAGACGATTTACATACAAACTTTTGAAATAATTTTAAGGTATATGTAACAGTATGCAATGCATGCTGTCATCTGAAGCCATCATAGTCAGTTATGGTTATTATTACAATAACGGCTACAGTTTGATAGATCGATTTCAGATTTGATTTTTTATTTCATCTCACCGAAATAGGGAAAGAAATTATGAATATGTTTGTGGATTTCCGGAAGAGTAGATTAGATTATTTGCTCAAGTTTATGTATCAAAAGGGACAAATAAGTTAATCAGGAAAATTTGGATTATAATTGTAATCCCAAAATTGGCGATTTCAAAAAAAATCTATATTAATTTCATCAAAGATTTTTTATTGCATATACTCGGTTATTCTGTTTAAACTATGAACAATACAAAAAGTATTATTTTGAGTGTCCATGATAGCATTCGCATTAAATAAAACTACATATACTTTTAAACTATTTTACTTTTTACATGAATATTGTGACAAACACGCAAAAGAAGTACACACATTCATCTTGATGATTTTACAAATACACAGATAAATCTATTTAAAGATAATTATTACTACTACTATTATTAGAGGCTCTAATAACAAACGAAATGAGTGAAAAAAATAAAATGTAATGATATGAAGGCCACTTTTTGAAGCTAATATAGTTTTGCTAATATATAGTCCCGAAAAAAATCAAAAGAAATAAAAGATAGTTATAAAAACAAAAGATAGAAAACAATAGGTACAAACCATCAATGAATGAAATTATGTTGAAAAAAACAGTCAAGAACATTCGCCAACATATTCCACACAATAACAATCGTGATATCCTAATATAGGTGTATACGAAAAAAAGTTGATGAATAGTACTTCCGATGTTTTGCTAATGATCTGAAACAGACATTTTCCCTCTAATGATAAATATTATAAAAAAAGAACATAATTTCTTTTGATTTTTTTTGTATGCATATTTTCTCTATTTTCAAAAAATAAAAGGGGAAAAAAGATTGATTTTTTCACCTGTGACCAATATTATCATATGTTGACGAAAATTATAAATTGCTTATTCTAGGTTGAAAGAATTAATATAAATTCTGAAACGGAAAGACGTTTACTGCTTAATTAATAAGATTTTCCTCTAGTATTTAAATTATTTGATATTTCTGTTATGTCCCAATGGCTTATTCTTTTTGTTAGAGCTTAATTTAATAGGTAATAATTGCAGCTTTAAAGCTTATTATAAGAAAACATTTGTATTCCTTACAAATAAC
Organism: Argiope trifasciata; assembly: GCA_026543055.1. NCBI lineage: Eukaryota > Metazoa > Arthropoda > Arachnida > Araneae > Araneidae > Argiope > Argiope trifasciata. The sequence goes on along the minus strand of JAPMOQ010027620.1, from coordinate 2,089,768 downwards.
CTTTCACAGATTGTATTGTAATTTTCTAGATTTGATAAAAGTTTTTTTTTTCAATAATTTCATTCATAAAGATATGTTACATAAAAGCAATGGCTTTATTTCATGTAACTAAAGAAAAAATACAACATAATGCAAATAATTATAGACATTTACTTTTTATTTACGTAATTCAAAATTACAATGAATTATTACTTTTTTATAAATATCTATATTAGGAGTCATTTAAACTTAAAACTACTGAATTTTAGAGTGAAACCACCCTGAAGATTTTATACTGTTATTATGTCAGATCCTACGTGGGATATTGTAGTATCAGGATACTGATTACCATAACAAAATTCGATTATTGAACATATTGAAACTAATTTCTTGCGGTATTTACTTTATAAGAAAAATACTTTCAAGTTACATTTTCTTTTTATCTTCGAGAAATGTTTAATTTATCTAATTTGTGTTAAAGACGAGTTCTTGTGTATAAGGTTATAAAAAGAAAGATTGATCTGATATGCTGAGTTCTATAGACTTCAAAGCGTTTGCAAGATCTTTAAAGAACCAGAATACTTTTCTAAATGTCTACTCTAAATTTAATTATATTTATATATTAGGTTGTTCGGAAAGTAATTTCGTTTTTTCCTGACAAAGGATTTAATTGCATTTTTCGCACTCAATTTCATACTTAAACCGCAAAATCATTTTATGTTTTAAGAGCTGATATAGCAAGGCTTGAGTGTGAAAAAGTGCAGCTGATTCTTCGCAGTAGTTTTCGGATGGTGCCCTTTTAAATATGGAGAGCAATAAACAGCATTTTCGTCATTTTTTTCTTTTTTGCTATAAAAGGTAAAAATGCTGTTCAAGCCAGAAATAAATTAGCCAATATGTGTGGAGAAGATGTGTTAACAGTACATCAGTACCAGAATTGATTTGCAAAATTTTTCCTTCAAATGAGGAGGCCAAAAACCACCTCGATCAGTTTTTTTTTACAGCAAAGACCAAAACTTTTATGAGCGTGTAATCATGTTACTACCAAAAATATGGCAAAAGGTATTAGACCAGAATGGCAATTTTATAATTTAATAAATAATTTATTCATTAAACGAAAATTTCTTTTCATTTTGACAAAAAAAATACGAAATGACTTTCCGAACAACCCAATACTTTGTATATATTTTATGTATCTCCGAGGAACTTGACATTCATCATATGATTTCTAGTATTTTCAATATGACTTGTTTTCAACTTTTATTTATATGATAATGCTTTTTAATTGATTTAACTATATCGTTTTAATATTTAGACTATTCATTATTTTTAACGATACATATTGAGATATTATATCTTGCCTTATAATTCTTGTTTTTGAATTGATATTATGCTTGAATAGGTTTAATTTTAAATTTTGCTTGATATTTGCATTTTATTTATATATAGTTTCTAATTTTGTAAATCTGTATTCTCTGTTAATATTTTTTTACATCTTTTTTTAATTTGCTTTGTGTTTGTGATCGCTATGTGTTTTTGGCTCCTGACTTTATTTAAATGAAGTCCTCTTTGTAGTACTTATATAAATAAATAAATCATGCAGGAACTTTACCTTTTTAATCCAGTTTCATTCTTATAGATTTTATTGAAATTATAAAGACAAAAATATTACTAAATATCAATAAAGAAGAACTAATTGTTTTTCAACAACATTTTTCATTGTTTGTAATGAAATTTTTTCATTTAGAATCGAAATTTATATTCACCTTCCCACACATCGACATCATTTTAAATAGAAAATTCTAACTGATTTTTAGTACAAATGCACATTCTGCAAGATCTCCCTTACGAAGATAAAAAAATAATTACCATCTGTATAACAATTATACTAAGAAGCCAACTTAAGTTCTAGACGTGTAACAATTAAACCAAGATCCTTTAACTAATATCATTAAATATTATTGATGATAGATTAAAATATAATACATTGTTCATTATAATTTTCTTTTATTTACCAATGTAAGTTTTAAAATAAAATGTCCGCATGAATTATTTTAATTATTTTCAATAATTACGAGCGACTATTGTACCTTGTATCACTTCTATTATGAAATAAAAACAGTACAATTTGGTATTAACTGTGACCAAATGGCGCCAAGAAGAAATGCCACCACATTTTAAGAACTCATGTGCATTATTATCTATTATGAAAATTTTTGAATGTGCGAATCTCATGCTATGTATTTTGACGATTGAAATCGCAAAATTGGCGAAGGTTTTTCTTGACGCATTTTGGTTTCCGTTACAACCGACAAGTTCCATAAAAACTAACAATTTACACATTAATGTTAGTTACAAGCATCTTGTTTTATCTAATATTTTTTTATCTCCTGTTTTTGGTAACAATAAGGGAAAGATGATTAATTATGAGGCAGTAAAATTATAACTATAAGCAAACCATCGTACAAGATGTTCAGGGACCTTTCTCATGATGCTGTTCATATTGTTTCCAAGTTCTATTTCGTCCCTTATTTCCAATGCGGGAAGGTGAAAAAGGTTTAAAGGAGAAGAGTGTTTCTTCGAGGTTTTTTAAAACAGAATTCAATGGCTATACGGTTGAAAGAAGTCGTCCTTGACAAACTTGTATTTTTTGGCTTTCTTTTCGATAAATTTGTAGACTGTCTTCTGATAAATGATTTCATTTATTCTTTTCCAGCTATTTTTTATTTTTTACATTCGATAAATCCTGTTATGTTAATGTTCTGAGTAAATTTATAAACCACACTCCGAATTCTTTACTTTGTCAATCCATAGTTTATAGTTCTATATCTATAGGCTTTTTAAAGATTTGGTTTTTCAAATAATAGCTTTCTAGTTCATTCAAATATCCCATTTGTGATTTTACACCCCGAATTTTTAAAAGGCCGAATTATAGTGGCAAATAAAAGTTAAAAATTGTATAAGACTTATCATTAGAAATTTTTTTTTCTGATGCAGCAGATATATATTAAATTGCTTATTTACAGCTTCAGGTTTAATATTTTCATTTTTTTAATCTCATCTTGCTCCGTGATTTGATTCTATAACCTGAGAAAAGACCATGGCAAGTAACATCACAAATCTTGGATCAATGATTCCCAATACGAGACAGAATAATTTGCATTTATAACACTTTGTAATTTTTATACATTAAACTTGAAATTAATAAAAAAAATTAGTTTTACTTACTGAATAATATCGCCTAAATGGGATATTTCAGTAATCCTTCAATAATAAAAAGGCTTAAAGCTTCTTCTTGGAGCTTTAAAATAAAAAGTATATAACTCTTTAAAATTTTGCATTTTACATCAATATTAAAATTTCCCACCTTTACTCAAACACGTGACTTGAATAATAAACTATAACAAGTTTCTATTGGTGAAAGAATGGTAGTATAGCTATTTGCTACAAATGCTCTGAATTTGATGATATAAAGAACGAATATGAGCATTAACCGTGATCACATTAAGCGGTGTACATTATATATTCATTTGACAATGAAATTTATAACTTGTTTTTTCTAGGCTGGGGTGGAATAGGCTTGATATTCTTCTGCGGAGGAATATCTTTATACTCTGGTATTTGTTTAGGACATTGTTGGTCAATGGTTGAAGAAAGATACGACGGATACAAAGAGAAGAGCAGATATCCATATCCATGCATTGCGGAGAAAGCTTACGGAATGAAAATGAGGTAAGTTTTAAAAAAAATAGATAGTCATGATAAACGAAAACATTATTGTTAATGATTATCGGTATCCTTTAACCTTAGAAAATATTCAGAATTGAAGTATTATTTCTCAATATAATTTAGAAGGGAGAGTCAAAAAGTATAGGGTCATTTGAGGAAGGTGCATTTATTCTAATGTTAGAAACATGAATTATGCATTATTTTTCTAATTAATTAAATAGACTTTTCCCAACGTTCCTCAAGTTTTTTATTCTGTCAGAAAAGATGTTTTTCGATTTATCTCTAACCATTTTGCACCTCATCAATGATTTCTTCATTGGTTGCAAATCTTTCTTCTAAGCGCTTTCTTAAACAGTCCAATAAAATGCAAATCGCAAATATATATAAATTTTATGCACAAAATAATAATACACAATAAAATCGCTTGGATTCAGGTCTGGATTGTATTGTAGTTGTCCATCACTTCGAATCCTAACTCTTTTATTGTTTCAGCTTCCGAAGAATAGAATGTGGGGAAGCATTATCTTGCTTCAAGATGCCACCTTATCACAGTTTTCTGCTCCGTTTGGATCTGATTGCAGGTTCCAATTTAGTTTTTAAACATCACAATAGTTCCCACTGTTGATAGTTTCGCCTCTTGAATTGAAGCAAATTACACTTTGCATATTGCAATTTAGTGTTAGCATAATCTTACCAGCTGAAGACTGACGTTTAAATTTCTTAACTTTTGGTAATATCGTGTGATGCATTCGATGAATAATTTCTGCAAGTTTAAGACCTTCCGCAAGCAAAACGCGAATCACTGACCTCGTTTCTTTGTTGATGCAGATTTACAATGGAGCTACCATATTTAACGGCCTATTACACTCTAAAGACTAACACGGGGAAAAAAAGTAGCATATTGCATAGAAGTGTTGCCGCTCTAATTCAGACCTGGATACTAGCAGGGTTATTAAATCCTAAAAACAATTGCGAAAGTCTCTTTACTTTTTGAATCCCCCCCGGAAGGGCACCTGGAAATGAGAATGAAATGCTCCCAGCATGGTGGCTGGATCTCCCCAACCCGGTGAGTGCAATAATAGGTGGGGGCACTGGCCCTCCAATCGATGATGGGACGTACACCCTACGTGGAGGGTTGCACTGTGGTCGGTGATGGCCATTAGGACTCAACCACAGTTCCCGCCAGTGTAAGGACCCGGGTGGCCTGGTGATAAGGTCTCGGCTTCGGAACTGGAGACTGGATTCTACCGAAGGGGGGTATCTCGTGTGAGGGGGTCTCTTGCACGTTAAATCTGTCAGGCCAAACGTCCTCCCACTGGTGTGGTGTGGAGAGGGGGGTGCCAGTTCAGGTGTCGTCCTCGTCATCTGATCTTGGTTCAAAATTACGAGGTCTGTCCCAAAATAGCCCTCGTGTTGCTTTAAATGGGACGTTAATATAACTAAACTAAACTCCCGCCAGTGTAGCTGCTGCGGCGGTTCTTACATTCAATCTTGAGAGGTTAATCCGTGGGTGGGTCGGAGGTCATTTGTATGACTTCCTTTTTGAATTTATCTCATAAATTCTAGCAGTTTATAATATTTAGTAAATAATCACAAATTGACTACTACGATCCATCTTGAGCCACACGGGTAAATCTGAATGACTGGATCCCGGCTAAAATGTTCAAGGGAACTGAGATTGAGTCCTATGGGTCATCAACCACGGCCACGTTACAACCCCTCTAATGTGCGGTCACTGATAGGAGACAGCCGATCCTACACTACTTATGTACCCATTTTGGTGTCGAGATTCAACCCCCATACCAAACGCTTCTCATCCACAAATCTGATATGCCCTCGGTGGAATATTTAGCGACGTGTTCAAAATTCATAATCAGTCAAGGATTCGATTTTGCAATCTGGTAGATAAAATTCGTAACAAATATCAAAGGCTTTACAATTAAAAGTGAGTTATAGAAATTAAGTGTAGTGATAATAATTAAGTACAATTAAGATTTATGTATGATGTATAATAATAAAGATTATATATAAATAAAAGCATTCTAAACAATTTTTTTAAAAAATATACAAAAAAATAGTATGCTGTAAGAGTTTTACATATTATTTCTATGCAATGATATTATTGTGATTTATTTTTTAAACGAAACATTTCAGTTCCTGTAGCGCAAGTATTCAGTATTGCATTCAAAATTTAAATGAAGAAAGATTACAGCAACTGTCGAAAAAAAAATGCTAATTAAAATAATTTTTATTCAGTTTTCAAATTCTTTTTGAAGAGATTTCACAGAATTTCCTATTTAATTCGATTATAAAAAAATTGGCATTATATCAGTAAAATTTTCTGCTAAGTTGCGTATTTTACTACACGGAAGTTTTTTTTTCCCAAAAGTTCACAGAACGCTTGTTATCTATTTCAGAAAACTGATTCCAAAATAGAAAAAAGAAAGAAAGAAACCCTCGTTTGTGATATGTCCCATTATCACTCGACAGAGTTTTGCATTTTCATTCTGATTACAGATATCAAAAATACATTATAAAGGTCATATCATAATGACTTTGCCGATTTTTTCATTATTATTTCAATTCTTATAAAATTAATTCTTGGCATTTTTAATATTATTTTTAAAAATAAAAATTGATAGAGAAATTACAAGTAAATAAATTCAAGATTTTTTAATGTTATCAAAAATTAATTCCACTTTATTTCTTTAATACATTTCATTGTTTTAATTTCATTTCAATGTTTATTCCAATTAGAAAGAAAAAAATATGAATTCTAAATATCAACTATTTTTATTACGGCATACAAATTTAGTGAAAGATTTATAGTCTTTACAGAGCTCATAATTTAATAAAACCCTGCATAAATTAATGACTGCTTGAAGGTTTTTTTGTTTTGGTGTGATGTATTAAGTAATGTGATGATTTAATCTATAGTTCGCTCATTCAACCTTTTGATAACTAACTTCTATACTAACAAATAATCTTTTTGTATATTCATCTTGCTATATATCCAAATGTTTCCTGATTGTTTGAAAATTTTGATATTCAAATAAGTTGATAAACACTTGATTTAATAAAAGATAAAACAATGTGTCTCTGACTGTTGTGTTTATATCTTTTTTATTTCTTTTTCAGATATTTTGTTTCGTTCTGCATTGACATTAATCTTTTTGGAGTGGCAGTAGTATTTTTACTTTTATCCTCCCAGCTGATTGGTACTTTAGCAGCTTCTTGGGGTATTTCATTTTGCTACTGGATCCTGATCTTTGCTGCCATATTGTGTCCTCTAATGTGGCTTGGAACACCTGAAGATTTTTGGTGAAGTAAATTTATCTAACACTTTCTTAAAGAATAAGAAAAAGCATAATGTGTTTTATTATTAAAAAAAAAAAAAACATGTGCACTATTTTAAATAATAATTTTATTGAAATTAATGGAAATATAATTTTATTTCTTAAATGCAGAGAGCCATAAAAATTGTAAACGAACTTTTCAATACTTCATTGATACAAATAATTTAGAGTATGGCATGATATTAAGCAGAATAAAATCGGGGAGAATGAACCCCTTCTAAACTTTCTGGCATACTTAGATGATATAGCACCTCCTTTTCGATTCTACTTTGGAAAATTTGGATCTCCTGATAGTATAGAAGAGTCTCAGGGGGTGAGGTAGACAGACAACCTTCGAAGTTTCTTACAAAATTCGCAAGCGTGAATTCTTCCCCTAATCAACTTCTATCTGTAACCACGCAATCGGTCCCTTTCTGTATTTTTCAATATCATGAAGAAAACCGAGTAGGAAATTTGAGCGTATTTATTTCAAATAACTTGGACCACATTTGAACATAAATTTACAAATTTGATCACATAAAGTCACCAAATTTCATTTATCTAAATATCAGCGTTTTTTAGTTATCGCGTTCATATGCAAGAAACATTGATCAATGGATGCTTACCCTTAAAACATTTTTAGTTTAAAACGTTTATATCCATTTACTATTTAAGACAAATCTAAATATCAAATTCCATCTATATCGATCTCTGACCCTTTTTTGAGTTATTGTGTTCATACTCAGGTGAGCGTATGACCAGATCTCTCTTCGACAGATTTTATTTAACTTTTGATGAAAATACTTAAAACTGGTACTATGATTACACACCATGTTTCATCGCTCACATCTAATATGTGTTTAAGTTACTAAGTTCACATATAGACAGACATACTGTTAAAAGCTTTAAAATGCATCGCAATCTCATTTTTATATATGGTTCCTTTTTTTAATCAACTGGCTTATATACGCTGTAAAATATAGAAAACATATAGAAGGCCATTCTTCAGTATTTTTTTTTCTAAATTTTAGTGTATCTACATTTTTATGATAAAACTATGTACTAAATTTCATCTGCATACTTAATGCGTTTTTGATTTATTGTATGCCCAGAAAGTTACACATAATTTTGCTCTGTGTATATCTCCTATAACAATAACATCAATTATAGACAGGTAGAATGGCATAAATATGTTTTTTGAACTTGAATTGGTCTAAACTTTGAAGATGTTCGTAGGATTTTTTTACCGATTATAATACTTAATTTTACATAGTTTTGTACTTGAGAATATAAAAAAAAGGCAAGAAGGAGAATTTTGAACAAACTTAAGCTCATAATAAAAATACATCTCATAAGTATCAATAACTTTAATGACTTTTCAGATTCAAATCTAGCAGTGTGGCAAATACACAGGTAATTTTCCATATACACAGGTAATTTTCCAAAAACATAAACCGAAGATCTGTTTATGCAAATTTATGTTTAAATGTATAATTATTTTAAGAATCAGACAACTAGAATGTTTGGCGATAAAATCGTGGTGTCAAGATGGGAAAATGGCAGGTCCCTGTATCACCGAACATGTTTATAACATCAGGGTGTGTCATATTGGTGTCAAATTAACGTTTGAGGGTTTGATGAGGACTCGGGTGTTATCTTCTTCATCTGAATAAAATGCGCAATTACTCATTAAAAAGGCAACCATAAATAATAACTGCAGTTTAACTGATCAATCTACCAGCCCACTATCCTAAAAAATTGGTAACACTGATAATTGAAAGTTTGAATGCAATTAAAATAAAAATATTTAGAGGAATGACCTTTCTAATTTTTTTAACTTTGCATCTACTGGAAAGTTAATTCTATTTACAAAGAAATAAAAAATATAACATATTGAATTTAACAAATAAATCGAGTTGTTTCCATCCTTCAAAAAATTGGTAACGCATAAAGTTCAAAGTTTGAAGACAATTAAAACTTAAAATTCAGAGGCACGGCCCTTCAATTTTTTAAACTTTGCATATATATGTAAAATTTTATTCAATTTACAAAGAAATAAAAAAGGGGAAATATTGATAATTTCTCAATTTTTCAACATTAGAATCTAAACTTCAAACTTTCACAAAAATTACACCGAAAATTTGTGGTACAACTTCGTTTGTTTTCATTGGGTAAGTATTAAAAAGTTAAAGCAGTCGGAAGTAGTTAAGTCTACTCTTTCCGAATGTTACAATTGCAATTTATTAAATAAATTATCATATCTCTATATTTTATTTTTATTTATTTGCTTGAAAGAAATCGAAAGAACCTCCAAAATTTCAGTTCTATTTAACAAGAGCCAACAAACTCACGTTCAGATCAAAAAATTAGTAAAAAAGCACTATTTATATGTTTTAGGAAAATTGTGTTGCGGAGTATTATCGAATGTCTCTAACATACTAGTGTGATGCCTGCTTGTAATTACTATGACAGCTTGGACAAAAATGTTACCTACAGTGAGAGTTAAATGTGAAAAATCCAACATACATTCCCCTTATAGATACGTAATCGGAGAAGGATTAGGATTTTTTGGACATTTTTCAAGATGCAAATTTATTGCAGTCTCATTTTCATTAATTACCTCAGAGATTAAATGCATATTTATTATCTCAGTCGCTGCTGTATTTATTTACTTACCTTGCAATGTTTGTGACTTTAATTGAAGTAAGAATGGCAGGTGTAACACAGTTCTCAACCTACATAAACCAAACAAAATCTATCATATACATGTGGCATAAGAATGACAGATGAAACACAATTCTCTATCTACCTAGAATAAACGAAATTTACTATGTACAAGTGGCGTTTTCGCTTTTGTCTTGTTACACAAAATTAATTTATTTTGGAATGCATAAATTATTGGCGTCAAATTTGTTAGAAAACTTTCGAAACACTTCAATAAGGAATTTCAGATTGGGAAGACTAAGTTGCTGAGTAGCATGTTAATGATTAAGGCCACCTCAGGTTAATTGAAGAACTTGGTTTTCTTTGTTGTCTGATAAGTAAATTCGTGAAAAATATAAATTATCAGAATAAGGATAAAATTGTGGGATTGTATTAACAATTTATCAAATATAATTGGGCATGATTTTAGTTGTTTCCTTATGTTTACTTTGGTATAAGAATTTTTATAAATCTCGAAAATTTGCTTCAAAAAATAGTTTTGCAATAATAATTTCATCAAAATTTGCAGCAGTTTCATAGAATAAGAGATTTATAAATATAAATATATTTTAATGAGGTTAGTAAGATAAAAATTATTCTAAAATAAAACACTAACATGTTATAAAAACAAGGAAATGTCAACTTAAATTTACCTGTTAATAAAACCTCCAAAACCTTCTCGCATACTCTCTAATAAATGTTTCATGGCTGAGAAACTTAACATTGCACTGGCGTGCAATAGTTACGAAATATTTTTAACCTGAATTTAGTTATTTTTACTAAATCTATGATGTGATAATTTGCGACTTATTTGGGGATTAATATCTGATATGCGTTAATAATATCAAAAAGTTGAATTTTTGTTTGAGATCTATTTTTCTCAATAGATTGATACAATAATTTAACTCATACTATGTAGTCACAAAAACTCGAATCCAATACGATATATTTAAGTCGTTACGTCTTTGAGCTATAATGTTTATATTTTTCTGAAAGTTCAGAACGGCAGATAGTTAATGCCTTGCAGAATTTGTCACAAACTGAGCACTGATATGTACACTGAATATATCTGAATCATATCTATCTAACTCTATTAGCTTTGTAGTTATCGTGTTAATTTATATTTGAACAGATGAACTTCCTCTGAACAGATTTACTCAAAATCTGACAGAGATCTGCAAATTTGATGAAAAGTATACCAAATTTCAATCGTTTAGCTCAAAGCGTTTTTGGGTAATCTTTGTCAGATAGAAAACGGACATTTTTTTAAAAATGTGTTTATCAAACTCAATAAATTTAAATTGTAGAAATTCCTCAAAATCTCGAGTTCAAATTTTTGATGCATACTATGTATATGTACTTTCTGCCTATTATGAATATATATGTATATATGAAAGTAAAAATGACTTCATATTGCACACTGCTTATTAACTCGAAATGCTTAAATTTGCTCCTGAATCACTATGAATAAAAAAGATTTCAAAATAAATCGAGAGTCCACTTATTTTCTGCAAATTTCAAATGAATGAAAATTCTTGTTTTAAAAACTATCACTTCCTCTTCCAGGCCTGCGGCAGTGATAGCTCTCGGAACTACAGTCACAGCATGCGTGATTTTGATTGTTCTCATCGCCGAAGAAACAGTCTCTGCAGGCAATGTGAAGTACCCAGCTCCTTCGGTGAAATCTTTCTTCCTGTCATATGGGACGATGCTTTTCGCCTTTGGAGGAGCGGCCTCTTTCCCGACTTTCCAGAATGACATGAGAGACAGAACCCTGTTTCCAAAGGCAGCAACATTCGGATTTTTGGGTATGAATGAATGCTTAGAAATAGAAAAGTTAAGAGCATAAAAAAATTTAACTTATTATAATTATTTGCAACTGAGTTGGATAGTAATAAGAATATTATATATATATTATTAATGCTCGACAGTATGCGTGTCTTTACACATGTGCTGCTCCTTATGTGCCTCGCAGTTAGATAACGCAATTAAAAATTCGGCATTCTAATTGTTAGGATGGAAGATAACAAAAATTAACCAAAATCAGGAATGTAGGTCTATAAACGTCAACCTGATGAGCTAAAATGTTGAGAAAGGAGATGTTGCAGAAAGGACAAGCTACTAATAAATGAATTTTTATCTATTTGGCAATAGTTATATTTGGGCAATACGTGTATGCATCTTAAGTCACACAAAACGTCTTCACTACCCATTAGAATGTATAAATCACGATGTCCACACATTAATGAATGAAACATTACGAGGGCATTTCACGGACATTAGCTGCGGTAACGGAGATTTTGCGATGACGTTAGCATGCCTATTATTACAGTATTCATAAAGTGCTGTATGTTCTAGACATGAAATCGGAACTTTACAGGATTAGGATTGAAATATATTGCTACCTGCCAATTCTTTATTCTAGCTGATATAGTTTAGGCTTCCACCCTAGCATTTTAATGAAATTCTAATTTGTTTTTTATTCTACTTCTTTTAATAATTTATACTCTATATTTTGACTTGCTCCGAAGAATACTAATTGTTAGGATGGAAGATTATAAAATGAACCAAAATCAAGAATGTAGGTCTATAAACGTCAATCGAATGAACTAAAAGGTCTGCGATGATGCAGAAATGACAAGCTACTAACGGATGAATTTTTTTGTATTTATTTGGCAATAGTTATATTTGGACAATACGTGTACGCGTCTTAATGGATTTATGATAATGATCATAATGAATTTAAGGCACTACAGACTATAAAATTAAAACAATATTTATGAAACTAATATATAAAGTAAAATGCCCTTTGAGTAAAAAACTATTAAAACTATTAAAAGGATTTTTATTTAAAGAGCGCTTATGACATTATATTTAAAATGTGAATGAGCTTAACAAAATTAGTAATAAATATTCAGTTTAAAATTCAAAAACTGAATAAAATGATGAATAGTGCCTGAAAATTTTGTAAAGGAACGCTTTCAGGAAGAGGTTCATACCAAAGGTGATTTTCTTAAAGATCTGATTTTCGTCCAAGTACTGAACCTTCGTAACTAGAAAATCCCCAAAAACTGTGCTTTTTGAAGACATACAATTAGCATGTTCACAAATTAACATGGTTTCAAAAATTTGGTTTTCGGATTGAAAGATCTAAAATACGATGATTTATTAAAATTTCGAATTCGAATTTTTTGACGATGTCAACACTTTCTCTGTAAACTTTACGCATGAGAAAGTAAAAATATAAGAATGAATAAGAACATTGGCATTCTTTAAAAGTCTGGAGCATAATCTTTGATAATAATATTTATATTCGGTCCTAAATTCTTAAACTTTAACCATCAACTTCTTTGTAAATGTTTTATTTCTCCTCATAATAACTTAGATTATCTATCAAAAAATTAACCATTTTATCATTTTCATTTTATTGTCAGTATAATTTATGATAATAATTTATGTATAAATTATGCAATTGCTGCCAAACGGGAATTTTAGCTATTGTTTACAAGGACAGTTATAATAAAATGAATATCTTTAGAGAGATTGAATAGATATTAGTTTAAATATTATAAAAAAATTATTTCTAGTTAAAAAACTTTGCACATACTGTTTGAATTAAAATGTTTCATTGTTTTTTACTCGCTTAATTCTGGTATACACTGAAGTCTGAAAATAAGAAATACTTTTTTGTAGTGATAAAGTGAAGTCATTAAGTATTATTACATAACTAACCTTGAAATGGTATAAAGAACGATTAGAATACAAAATATATAATAATTGACTTTATACATTGGCTTTCATCTGGTGTAGGTTTAAATCAATTTTTATTGATTATGATAAATTTTATTAGTCTTAGTGTAATAAATTAACTTCAAGACTTGGAAATATGTAATAAATTTTCTTTCCTATTGATTATCGGCGAACTTTTCCATTGAAACTTTTTTTAAGAACTTGTATTTATACAAGCAATAAAAGTTTACTTATATAAGAACTTTATATAGTTAACGCATTTGCATTTACATCAATAATAAATAATATTCCATATAATCTTTAATTTGATTAATCTGAATGTTCTTCTGTATTGTGTTATTGTGAAAGTATGCGAATATTTAGATTCTTCTTTCCCATTTTCTTTATTATTTTTATCATGAGAGAACATGATACTGTTTTGGTTTGAGTTTTTTTTAAAGCCTGAAAATGCTTAGGCAACAAATTGTTGAAGTCACAAAATGTGTAGGCAAGAAATTGGCGATTTATCGCTTTTGAAACATCATTTTTCTTTATTAGAGTTATTAGAAAATAATGCAGAAGGTTATTACATTTGGCGATTTATCGCCAACTAAAGTTAGAAACTTGATTTTCAAATTATTCATTCTCTGAATTCTTATAAATTGTCTCAATTAATTTAAGTCATTAATTAGTGTTAAACGCTTTGAAACAGTCATGAGACTATGAGATTCGCATGCGCGATATTTAAAAAAAAACGATGTTTTTCCCCCATTTCAAAATCGATCGAGCTCCAAAACTTTGTTTGCCAGTTAGAAAAATTAAAAAAGAAAGTTTAAAAAAATTATCATTATATGTATATATAGAGAGGGAGAATAGAGACTTTTAGAGAAGTCTCGTTATTGTTTCAAACCGGTTGAAACAGATTAATAGCTTAAATTAATTAAGACAAATAATGACTTAGAAAATAATAATGTTTTCACGTGATAACTTGAAATTTGAAATTATAGAGTTCAATTTTTTTCATATATTTAATGCTTTAAAATAATAATAATAAAAATGGAAAGTTTGTACCCTTTTTACATCAGAGTAACATGAAACTACTGATATTCCACTTTATGTGTTTTCTATGGATACTTTTTCTCGGAAAAAATGCACTCTGAGCCCCAAAATTAAACTGCCAATGCGGAACTAACGAAAGCAACGTGACCATATGAAATGTCTTTATTAACTTTGCTAATAAAGTTGAGGTTATTTCTAATTTATCTGTTCATGTGCAGTATACACCCGAGTATCCAGCTAATGTGTCAGAAAGGCAAACCGGATAACAAAAAAACTCCGGATAGGCCGGAGTTCTATGAACTCCTGTCTTTGCCCACCAGTACCAAAAGACAATATTTTTATATCAAATGTATTGCGTAATACCCATTTTTTCATTTCTTATTGAGTACTAAGCCCTTCGATTATCTCATGTAGGTGGGACGGTGAATCACAGGATCAGTTGCCGGTAACGTCTTGAGTTAAAATTTATTAATATATATACGAAATACATACCATTTCACATTCCAAGAAAGTCGGTTAAAGTAATAACTGTTTACATTTTAACATAAATTCTGTAAGGCCTGACTTAAATGCTTGAGACATAAACAAAACATTATCGTTAGTCATAGACCTAGTTCTTAAGAAAATTAAATTAAATTGATTTCGTTTCTCACAGATTAATGATTACACAGATATGAAAAGGTAGCCTTAAGAAAAGAATCAAAATTTACAGTTTTTAATTTTTGAAAAAATCTTTAATTGATGACTGCTTCTGCCGTGCCTTGCCTTCCTCATTCAATTATGATAAAAGACTGTACTATATCATTGTTATATTAAATTGTTTTACCTAATTATATTAAGTATAATGCTGTTAAATCGTTGTTGGATGTAAATATTGAAAAATGTCACTTTAATTATACTGACTCCGATTCCTTTCAGCCCTTCTCACTCTGTACATGCCTGTTGCTATTCTTGGATACTATGTTTATGGTGACAGTTTACAAGCTAATGTCCTGGATTCTTTGCCATTTTCTATTGCCAAGTCAGCGATTTCTGTCATGTTGGCTCTACACATGTTCTTCGCTTTTCTGTTGGTCATCAATGCTCCCGTGCAAGATCTCGAAGAATTTTTCAAACTTCCAAAAAGTAAAACTAATTATTACTTAATTTATAATTTTTAAGAAATAGTTCATTCTTAATAATTTAATATTTCAATTGAAATTCCATCGTAAAAGGTGGGTAAATAAGATCTTAAATGGATAATTAAGGTTAATATAAAATAACACATTATGAAAATATCTTATAGAAGGAAAATTTAAACTAAATTTTAGCCATCAAATCAAATTTTTAAAAATATTTATGGTACAATTAGTATCTAATAATAATAAATAGCATAATTTATAAAAAGTAATTAAATAATTTAAGAAGAAAATATTCCTTGACTTTTTTCCCCTGGGTTTTAAAATTTTATTACTCACTGTTAACTTTGTCGAGTTTATTAAAATTTCGATTCAAAAAGTGGAATTATTTTTTAATTATACCATGTAAATCGCAGTTATGTGATTAGATTGGGCGTTTTTTTATAACTTGATTATAACATAAATGGAGACTAAATTATAGTTTTGTCATTTTTTTAAGAAAATTCTGCTACTTTAATTTTTGTTATTTATTAATCATATTAAAAACAAAATTCGAATATTATGAAAATAGAGTTTTTTACGATTTTAGGAAGGGAGATAAAAACAATAAATTAATGCAGTTCGGATGTTGGGCAAATCGAGTTTTAATTTTCTGTGAAATATTAGTAGAAGAATTTTGAAAATGCTGAATGTATCTTTTTATTTCCTTTCAAAACATAAACTCTTCTCCCCCCCCAAAAAAAAACAATTGACCCATTGCATTAAAAACATGAGATGAACTCAAAATTCCTCATTCTTATAAAATATATTTGTATTTTATAAGCATATTTAGAAAATGAGATCTTTTCAAAAACTTTTGATGGCGAAGTTGCAGATCTAGTATTGCACTTTGAAACCAATTAGCAACGAAACTACAACCGTATCTGGTTTAAAGAAAATCTAAAATGGGGTCAAAGTTTCTTCGTTTTTTTTTTTTTTTTTTTTTGTAGAATGAAGATGGGGTAATAGAGCATCGACTAACGTTTCGTCCACATTTTCAAACTACTGTTAAAATCTCCAAACTGTATTCCCGAATGACCATTGGATAGATACCAGTAGAACAAACAGAAACACAGCTGTAGCTGTCATATTTAAATAAAAAATATTTTTGTGATCAGAAACTTTATTTCTTAATACTTTTATTGATATTTTTTAATAAATGGTACAGAACCAATGAAAGTATACATTCTAGCTAACATACTGCTTGCAAATGGAATATTAGAAAAACAAACAGGCACAATGTTATTGCTGCTTTAATTAGACAAAATCGAATGTTCAAAAACAAAAACTAATTCGCTGATATAGTTTGAGTAGATTGATCATAGCGAATGCAAATCTAATGAAAACATGAAGTATTCTATATCGGTCAAATTAAACAAAATATTTAATCATGCCATGCTTACCAAAATTTTTTTTTTACATTTCGTTCACAGCTTTTGGATGGAAACGTATCACCCTCCGAACGGTCATAATGGCCGCTGCAGCATTTGTTGCACTGTCTGTCCCAAGATTCGGTAAAGTCTTGAATTTGGTTGGCGGTTCTGCTACAACTTTAACCTCAGTCATATTTCCTTGTTTATTTTACTTCAAACTTTGCAGTCAGCAAGATCCTACATGGCCTGTTAGGTTTGTTTTGCTCTTTGTCATTTTTTCTGAAAATTTTAAAAATGTGTAATGCATCTAATATTTTAGTCATTTTCTTGGTGTACAGAATTTATGTTTGCGAGTTAAGAAGCGTTAACATCAGTTAATGAGAAATAATTTATCCACTTTAAAATCCGACCAGTGCTTGAAAAGAAAGAAAAAGAGATTTAATCCTTATCACTGCGGACAAAACATTGTTATCACGTGAGAAGTGACTTACAATCATTAAGAGTTTATCTCTCTTTTAAAACATCGTAACATATTAATATTCTAGGCTTGTGTTTGTTTCTTATCTTCTAGACTGATTGTATCAGTCATTTTATCCCGCGCTCAAGAATATTTACATTACTCAATTTAATGGAAAAATCTTAACCTAAAAATATCATCATTTTGAAAAAGCATCCAATGCTTTTGAAATTGAGTGTTAAAGCCAGCAATAACTCTTTACTAGCCTAAAGAGCTACAGCTTCTCCCCTGATTCTCCCTATCACTACCTGCCCATAAGAAATTTTTCAAAAGCTTGGTTAAATCTTATGTAATAAAATACATATTATTTTCATTTTATTACAAGTCGCTCATCAAAAAACATATTTGGGTTATATTTTTTTAAAAATACAATTCAAATAAGTATGATTAAAACTTTTGTGCTATTATCAGAAATAATGTTGCTAACTTTTTTTTAAATGATAATTAATCTTTGTAGGATTTTTTTATGGCACAGTTCGTTTTTAACCTGATTAACCACAACTGGTTAAAATATTAACTAGTAATAAACCGAAAGAAAATCTACAATTTTTGTTTGTCTCAAGATAGCTTATAAAAGTTTCCTGTTGATGATTCAAAATTCCGATCAGTCGCAATCTTGCTATACGTTTTTCGTTAGGTTATACGAAGAAAAGGCATTATTACAAAATTGAGACTGAAATTTATTTAAAATAATTATTGACAAAAAGATTTAAAATAAGTATAATCATAAACCAATTTTTAAACTTTTCATGCTGTATCAAAATATTTCTCTTGTATATCATATTCTCAAATTTTTTATGGAGAAATATTAAAATTTTGGTTAAATTTACAAATCTATACTTATAATAAAGCTCAGTGTGTGTGTGAGAGTGTGTTTGTGTGTGTGTGTGTGTGTGTGTGTGTGTGTGTGTGTGTGTGTGTGTGCGCTACCAAATTTGGTATATGTATACCTTGGAGGTCGGGAATGTGCAACTTGAAGCCCTTTTTTCAAAATATATTCGGAATTTGAATTAATTAAAAATTAAGCGAAATTTAGATTTTTTTCAGCTATAGTTTCCGAAAATATTAGTGTACAAACAGGATTTTAATCAAATTAAGGATTAGGACATCAATTTAAAGATTAAAAAATTAGCTTTCTAATGGTATCAGTGTATTAACATATAAATTTAGATTCTATTTTTAACAAAATTTTAAAGAAATATTAAAACCATATTTTTCAACAATATACACTGATGGAAAAAAATCCCAACACTAGGAAGGAGCTGTGCTAGATAAACGAAATTTGGTAGGCGTGTTTATACATCTGAAAGATGATGTCGATTCAAATTTCGAGCTACGCGCGTAAGTGTGGCGCTAGTAGCGACACTATGAACATTCAAATGAGGTTTGCTTTAAATAAACGCTGTAAGGTTCGTGATCGTTATTTACAGGTGAGATTTGACGTAGTGGGTTAATGTTAGTCAAGGATGCCTCTGAGAAGACGAAGAAGCCATTATCAACAGCTCACTGAGTTTGAACGAGGTCGTGTTGTAGGGCTACGAGAAGGTGGGTTTTCTTTCCGCGATATTGCTGAAAGACTTGGCAGGAATGTATCCACTGTGCATGAGTATTGGCGGCAGTGGTCAAGGGAAGGTACTGCCTCAAGAACACCAGGTTCCGGGAGGCCACGTGGTACTACTGAGAGGGAATACCGTCGTATTCGGCGTATGGCTGTGGCTAATCGTACTACGTCTGCAGCTGAAATTCGAGCTGCAGTTGGCACCACAGTGACACACTGAACTGTTACAAATTGGTTACTTCAAGGACAGCTCCAAGCCAGACGCCCTGTACAGTGCATTCCACTGACTCCAAAACACTGCCGTTTACGACGTGAGTGGTGTCAAGCTAGAGCTCATTGAAGGACGGAGTGGAGATCTGTTGTGTTTTCTGATGAAAGCCGGTTCTGCCTTGGTTGCAGTGATAGCCGTTTGTTGGTTAGAAGGAGGCCAAATGAACGCCTGCTAGTGACCTGTCTGCGGCCTAGACACACAGGGCCTACTCCTGAAGTTATGCTTTGGGGAGCAACTTCGTATGACTGAAGGAGCACTCTCGTGGTTATCCCACGCATACTGACTGCAAATTTGTACGTCAGTCTATTGATACAACCTGCTGTGCTGCCATTCATGAGCAGCATTCAAGGGGATGGTGTTCCAACAGGATAACGCTCGCCCTCATACCGCTGTTGTAACCCAACATGCTCTACAGAGTGTCGACATGTTGCCTTGGCCTGCTAGATCACCAAAACTTTCTCCAATCGAGCACGTATGGGACATCTTTGGACGACAACTCCGGCATCATCCGCAACCAGCATTAACCATCCCTGCATTGACCGCCGAAGCGCAACAGGCATGGAACTCCATCCCACAAACTGATATCCGACACCTGTACGACACAATGCATGCACATTTGCATGCTTGCAATTAAAATTTTGGCGGTTACACCGGTTACTAATGTACCACCATTTCACATTTGAAATGGCTCTTCTCGCCAATGGCTCTACCTGTGATCTTGAAACTTTAATCAATTAAATATGTTACCTAGACAAATGTATTCCTAAAATTTCATTACTGTACAATAATTTTTTCTTGGTGTTGGGATTTTTTTCCATCAGTGTATTTCGGACCAAACGATAAAATTTAATCTGCACGTGCACGTCAAGGGGAAAAGATTAGGTTTTATCAGCGTGTTGCCATCATATCGACGGAAGTTTAAATTAAAAAAAAACAATTATCTTTGCAAATTAAATCTTAAAAAAAAATGTAACTTTCAACACGTGACAGGATAAAATAAAATAAATATAAAATGTGATAGTTTCTAAAAAATAAATGCAAAGTAAAGGATTCTATGATCGCTTGCAATATCTGAATCATTAATTCAATAAGTCATCTTTATTTACGGCAAACCTGTTTGAATTTATACAGGATATACATTCGAATTCCGGTTCAATGGTCAATTTGTAAAATATTAGAAAAAGGCTTATATATTCTTTAGTATTGTAAGCTTCGTCTAAATAAAGTAAGTAATTACGTTTTATGTAGCTTGAGTCAAACAATGCATCGATGAATAATGAGTTTTAGATTTCTTCATACTTTGTGCTGTGAGCCATATTTTACAAAATATTTTTATTAATATTTTAAATAAAAGTTGCTGCATCAATCAATCTTCTAAATCAATCATTAAAACTGACGGTTTTATAAAAATAAAAGAATGTTATGAAAACATGTTCCTTTAGATCTTGCTGTCCACCATCTTAAAGAAGATGTCAATTTTAGGCCATTCAGCGCTAGGAATCAATCCAAGGTTTATAATCAAATGAATATGTGTTTCTGTATAAGAATGAATGTGCGCGTTTGTGTTAGGGCACTACACACCAGACCATATGATCTAGAGATACCACACTTGGTATGTACATATTTGGCAGATGAAAAGGTATACCTAGATGGATTTTATTAAAGCTTTAATTAATAAAAAAATAATAGAGACCCGAGTTTCTACAGATGAGGGGGTATTGTGATTTAAATGCATTGTTAAATTTCTCTCTGGTATGATTTATTTTTGATTTGTAGTTGAGGTTTGTTTGATGCTCTGGTTTCTCTTCAAAATCATACTAATCTTTCGCCTTTTTTTTATTGATAACAATGTTTTAACCTATAAATTCAGTTTCTATTGTTAATGATTTTTTTAAAAAAATACTGTAACTGTATTTTCCAACAATTAATTTCTCACAAAATGAAAGTAGAATTTAGCTTGCAAGAGCACGTTAAGAGTGTGCCAGTGCTTTGAAATTACTTTGACAAAGCTCAAATGGAATGATTAAATTAACTCTCATTGCAAATTAACCCAAGGAAAGTGTGAGATTCAGCACATGTTGAAATCGTAGCCTAATCTTATGGGATAAGTATTAGATGCGATGTTTTTCCACATAATTCCATAACAGCTGATTGCAAATCAGAGAGATATATAGTACAATGAACTTATAACCGTAAGACTTTTATAAAAATATGAGTTAGGTGACTACCGAAGATTCAAGTTAAAATATATTTGACTGATAAGTTATAAAAAGAGCCAGGTACGTTAGTATTTAATAGAAAACTTTAGAATGCATTGCTCAAGGCGAGCCAGTAGGTCGCCAAAGGCGGCTAGTATTCTAATAAAAAATACCTTTCTTAGCAATCACATACTACCCAAAAATTATGTTTGTATCAGATTTTTTAAGCTGTAAATCGATAAATTTGTGCGAGTTTTTTTTTTTTTTTTTTGTATTACACAATTACGAAAAGTATGCCAGTCTGAAAATCTTATCATGTTAATTATGAACTGGAAGGTAAACACAAAAGGATTGGTTTAACCTACATACTACGTGTGCTTGCACAATGGGTCTTTACATTAATGTTATCAAAAATCCTATAAATGTGCTTCTTTCGTGCTGATATCGGTAATCGAATAGGTGTTGACTCTTTGACCTGTTTCTTTAAATCCAACTTGATTCAAACTGATCAATCAAGTTAATCTTGTTATCTTCTGTCTGTTACAACCTTTTTGTGTTCTCAAAAATTACATGACGGAGGAGTACATTATTTGTAACTTTAAGGCTTTGGATATTTTAACATTTAAATAACCCTATTCACCTTTAACATTTGGATAGTTTCCGCAAGAATTATATCAAATTAATATTCACGTGAATAT
The DNA here is from genome assembly GCA_026543055.1 of Argiope trifasciata. NCBI lineage: Eukaryota > Metazoa > Arthropoda > Arachnida > Araneae > Araneidae > Argiope > Argiope trifasciata. Next base: position 2,067,462 of record JAPMOQ010027620.1, on the reverse strand, counting down.
CTTATTCCAAACTTAATATTCTTTAGTTTTATGTATCTTTTGTTTCTTGTGTAAATGTCCTTTTCTATTGGAATTGAGTCCATGGCTTCACAATGACTTTAAAGACTTAATAATATATTCAAATAGTACATTGTCTTTTATTGGTTCTACAATTTCACCAAAAGTAATCTTATTTAAATGAAACATTCCTTTCATTAGTTCTATAGTTAAGTTTAGTTATATCAACATTCCGTTTTAAAACAACACAGGGGCTATTTTGGGACCTTCCGCCCCCTTCTCCCAAGCTTCTGCACTTGACCAGCTGGATTACGTTTGGTCCCTATGGATTTAACTTGCGTCAGATACACTTACTCGATGGTTCTTCGGTGGACTCGGGTTTCCCATGTGAAGCCCTTCTGTCCCCAGGCCGAGACCTTACCATTAAGCCATTGAGGCCCTATCTGTTTTACAATTTTACTTTCTGTTACCTCATAAAAATTGAACAGATAATAATTATTAGAGATTTTTTCATCTTTAGCTTCCAAAAATGGAACGAACAATTCTAATTGCAAAAAATGAAATATGTTGTCAAACATTGATCAAAAATATTTTTTTTAAAAACTTTCAACTTTTATAATTAAATTAGTATTATCAAAAACATTTTTTTTAATTTAAAAAGGGTATGAAACTCAGTTTGTGAAATAATATTTTTAGGAATTTTCAAAGAAAGACGGTTAAATTTCGTTTAATTTATTTAAAATTTTAATTCAAAACTTTTTTTAAAACGAAGTGATCGAAAATGATCACCTCGGAGTTTTTAAACATTTCATTTTTTTTTAAACATTCTCAAAATATATCTACAACAGATTCGATAACTCAAGGTTGAACAGTCTGTCCTACAAACATATATACACTCATTTTTATTATTGGTATCTAATCTATGTGTACAGTTTATATTTCGAAAAGATAGACATTTTTATAGATATACATTTCAAAATCTGTGATTTCTCGAAAAAGTGAAACGTTGATTTTCAATTTTCACGTGAATCTAAAGTCTTGTGTTTTCAATACAGTTACTAGAAATATCATTCAAGATTAAAAGCTTTTACGATCTTATCTCAAAAGCGTCAGTTGACTTTTTTATGTGTATGAGTTTTTACTTATCAGTTCAATTTCCGTAATCTTAGTGATTTGAAAACACTTTTTTCTTTCGCACTTAGGTCCATTTCTCTTTTGGAAAAAGTATGCCTGGTTCTTTTTATAGGATGCGGAATTATTGGAGGTGGCATATCCACTTTTTCAGCTGTTACAGATATTGTACAACCAGATTCATTCAAGCCGCCTTGTTATGTCAATATCACCGAAGCGAACAAATTTTAAGACATGTTTTGTAAATTGGTTAAGCACACGATTCTGTTATTGTTATTTATATAAACCAGCTGATATACCAAGCGTTGCTCGAGACGAAAATATTCTCATGTCTGATGTAAATGATTACTTTTATGTCGGATGTATGAATTACTTTTATGAGAAATACTGGGCTACAATAAAATAACTTTTTTTGGAGAAATCTACAGTGAACGTTGTCGAAAGAAATGAAGCAAGTTTCATTTGCAGGCTGTTGAAGCATTGGGAACCATTTATGTTCTAAAACGCTGTACCGGTGCAGAAGTCCAATAATGCATGATTTTGTAGACATAGAAAGACAATGAATTGAAAATGTTGCAATTTGCCTGGGAATATTATCTGGTTAATAAACGATTATATTTTAATTTTCTTGTTATGTAATTATTCATTTATCTATACTTCTGTTCATTTTTTCAATTGCTCTATCACAATGAAATTATGCATTAATCCATTTTCTATGCGTTTTTTTTGTAATTATTGACCTTTTTCCTTTCCGAAAACGGCAGGAATATTATTTGTCACTAAATTGCTCTATGCTTTTCTCTTCTTAATACCTTTCGAAAAACATTTAGCTGCCTATAAATGATATTTGTTTGGAATCTATTTTGGAAATTTTATTTATAACATAATCAAAAATTGATTTATATATATATATACGAGTTTTGATTTGGATGTCCACTTTTATGAAATCCTATATTATAATACTCAAAATATCTACTTATCTTGGATTTTTTTAAATAAATTATTAGAGTCAAAATTGAAATGTTCAATAAAATCGCAAATATATGTCTACATGCATACGACAGGGATTGGTAAACTACTGCTCTTTTGATATAAAGTTGCGGTTCTCCAGTTCTATTCGAAAAATTTATAATTTATTATCAAAACCCTTAAAAAATAAGAAAATATATTTTTAAGTAATTAATTTCTCAACAGAATAACATAATTGTTAATTACAAGTCGCTACTCTTAACATGACCGTAATGAAATTTGAGCTATTGTTTTGTTCTTAGAGATGAAACTCCATGACCATGTTGATCATGAAAAACACAATGAGCTTCCCGAATTGGAAGAATACAATTGGATGCAAAAATTCAAATTCATGGTTAATACCTCAATGAAACTAAATGAACCAAATTTAAAACGGCAAGGGCAGGGCAACCCAATCTATGACTTCTTTGAAGAAGTAGTTTGTTTCCAGAAAAAAATTACTTCTTTTTGTTGAAGACTTGGAAGCGGTAAATTATTTCATTTTTAAAATCTAAAACAATATCGCAATGAGACCAATGCAACTATTGATACGAATTACTTCAGTATAGAGGTAGAAAGCAAGAAGGATCGATTTGCTGAGAGATTCGAGCAATTCAAAACAAAAAAAGTATTCTCGTGTTTACAGTAAATCCTCTCAACACAAATACAAATGAGATCAACATTGAGTTATTTGGAATTGGTGCTGGATTGCTTCAAATGCAAAGGATTGTGGAATGGCGAATTCAAAGAACTCAAGAACAAGTAAGATGATTTGGAAGTTCAGAAAGGCACGCATATCGCGCAGCAATAGTGCACAGCTCTAAAAAGGATTCCAGGAATTGAGACCCTCATATTCGACGCATGGAAGAATCTTCCAGAATGCTACAGCAAGGTGAAGAAGTTGACATATGTAGTGCTGAACATTATTGTTCGAATCAGAAACAGACAAAAGATTGACCTTGAGCATTGCTCATCATTATTGCAAATGCCATAATTACAAGTAACAGAAGTCCAGGGGTATGATTATACTTTTTACAATGTTAAAGCTGCTGCTCAAAAGTTGCTTTTTTGAACAATAGCTCCAAAGAAGGATTTTCGCTTTTTCCTTTATTTCATGGTTTATTCTTTTTAATTTCACCTACCGTAAATTGTGATAAACATTGTGTGAAACCACTAAATTGAAATTTTTTTTGTCTTGCTAAATAACAAAGTGGTTTTTTAATAAATCAGTTGTGTAAGATTAATAGTTATAAATAATAGTTTGATAGTTAATAATTAGTCTGGATTCAATATTAATAGATTAAGAATCAAGAAACCCAATACTTCGCGCGAATAAGCTGGGCGTAAAAGGCTGCTAGTATAACATAAATAAGAGTAAAACTCTTTTTAAAGTGTATCTAAAGTATAGTAAGTAAAGAGTATTTTAAAGTTTTTACAAGTTAGTATTGATATCCATAATTTTGATAATATTTAATTAAAATAAGAATATATTATGAAGGAATACTAAATTATAAGGAAACAAGAATTAAAAGCTTCATTTTTATAAAACAAAAATATTGAAACTAGATAATTTTCTTCAAAATACAATTTTATATAAATGTTTATAATTTGTTTATGAGTTTTAGAAGAACAATAGAAAGTTTGTTTGACATACCTTATTACGGTTAGCTTGATTAGTACATATTGTATAACTTAGATGTTTTATGTAGCTCGAAGACAGAGGACTCTATCTTATATATATATATATATATATATATATATATGAGGGCTTTCAGGTTCGAGACTCGATTCCACTGAAGAACCGTCGTGTGAGGGGGTCTCTTGCACATTAAATCTGTCAGGCCAAACGTCCTCCCGCTGGTGTGTTGTGGAGAGGGGGGTGCCAGTTCAGGTGTCGTCCTCGTCATCTGATCTTGGTTCAAAATTATGAGGTCCGTCCCAAAATAGCTCTCGTACTTCTTTAAAACGGGACGTTAATAAAGCTAAACTAAACTGAGTCAAAAATGCAAGTACAGTTAACTAATGATAAATAACGGCTCAAAGTTCATCCGTCACGCTGCTACTCTAAATTATAAAAGGCTGTAATGTCTTGATGTCGATAGATCGAAGAATACTCAGATTTTTTAGAAACTTCTTTATTTTACAGCCATATATATATATATACAAAGAACGACTCGTTCTGATCTTGATTAAATTGTTGCTATTTACACCATGAACTAAAAAATCGTCTTTCCACCATCGTCTTTCGGTCATTCAATCTTGCGAGGTTAATCCGTGGGTGGGTGGGTCGGAGGTCATTTGTGTGTAACTAAACTCAAACTTTCTCTCTCTCTCTCTGTATGTGTGTATGTATATATATATATATATATATATATATGCTACAGAGAGAGAGAATTCCATGGCCTTTTGTATATTTATCATCTATATAAATAAATATGAATGTTCGTCTGTATGTCTCTTATGCGCTGCGGTACCGCTCACCCGATTGCGATGAAACTTTGAATACTTATTGCTTGCACTTATTTGCTTCTGCTGAAGATGGAAAAATAAAAAAATGCCAACTCTAAAGTCTTGAATAATAAAGTTATTAAAAATTTAGAATTAATATTATTTACGCTTTTTCCTTATATATCATTCAATTTCAATGAATGTATTCATTTCCTATGCGAAACTAAATCAATTATTCCTAATAAAACAAGACAATTATTTTACATTTCAAAAGATATTTCCAAAATTATTTCTCCCGAGGCAGCAAAGCACCGGGTACCAACTAGTTTTATAATATAAGTAATCTGAACTATCAAGACGCAAGCAAATTTTCATTATCTATAAGCAGTGGTTTCAAACATTTGAGTCATCTTTTTCAGGCTTGTTGAATAACAAGATTTGGGCTATTAAATTTATTCGTGATCATGCTATATAAAATAAGAAATCGATTAACAGGAATAAAAATGAGTAAGAGATTAATTCAAATCATAACCATTAATGGAAATTTTTAAAAGTATTGTTTGTGTATTATGCTAATACAAAAAGGATTACAAGACTCATTAAAATAAAGTATTAACTATTAAACTACTATTAAGTAATAAAGTAAACCTATATTTGAAATTCAAAATATACAATAATTTGAAATTTTTAATTTGTTGAAAGATGTAAGGTAAAAAGGAGATAAAAAAAAAACTTTTTTAGGCAGTTGGGCACAAATACAAGGTAATGTATTTGCATGGATCTGCTTTAAAACTAATCATTATTAATCAATTGTTTATGAAAAATTACTGTTTAAATATTTTAAAAAATTAATGCTTTTTTCTTTTTTTTCCTTTCTTTTTAAGATATACAATTGATTGCTGAAAATTTAAACCCCCAAATGGCTCACCTATAAGATGCATTTTCCAAATACGGCAAAAAGCAATCACGATATATAAATATTCCATGTATCATCGGCATTTGATATCATACCCGAGAGACGAAAAATCCTCAAAAATAAATGATTTTTTTGTTTTTCATATTATATAATGCTTCCAGAAATGGTATACATAATTTTAGTTCTGCGAAAATGTCATCATAATATGACAGCTGACCTTGAAAGACAACTTTTAAATATTTACAAGTCGTTACTTCAATTTACAGGCGGTTATCAAAATAATCGAAACACCTGTGAATAAAAGTAACATTTAATAAGAAACTTCGAAAGCATTAAAATACAATCCTAGCTACCGATTCTTTTAATAAATATATATCTTGGTATTGTGAGGCAGCTTTAGTACAGTTGTATAAATACTTTTGGGGGGAGAGGAGTCAAAATCATAAAATTTCAATCCTCATGGACTTTTATAAAAATCAAATAATAGAAGCCCCATAAGTTGGAGAAACTGTAACTAAAGCATCTCAGCTTTTAAGCATTTCTAGAGTCATAAGGTCTAAAGTCATGACATATTATATATATAGCGCAGCAAGACAAGTTCTCCAACATGTGTCACTTTACCACCTTGAGTTCCAATATTTGAATCTTAGAGTAATAAAAATGTGAATTTTTGTGTCCACGGTTTTGAGCAAGGTCCATAATTTTCATGCGAGGAAAATGATATGAACCTTTATTAACGAGTATGAGTGGAAGTTTTGGAAAGCCCACACCTGAACTGAGTATCATATTCATGGGGATAGACAGTCTTCCTGTTGATGAACTTCGTCCTAAATTGGATAAGGATCTGCAGTTTTTGTGTAAAGGTTACAGATAACATTTAATACTTCTTTTTGAAATTGAGTAAACATATTTACAAATCAAAAGACAAGCAGACGAGTACGACTTCAAAAATAATTGTTTTTCTGATTGAAAGGTAGTTGTTCATCAAAATATTAAAAATAAAAGTTTTGATTATTACTGTACTTTCTCAGGTATAATAAAGATAAGATAAAAATAGTAAAAAAATAACTCAGGCTCACAAATATTTTTAAATAAAATCTTTCGTAAAAGCATATCGCATATGTTTCTTTTGAATTACTATACTAAACAAGAAATTTCAGAGAAATTTCGAAAGCTATAATCGCACGTTTAAAAATAAATAATTTAACAGTTTATTTCTCAAGCTTTGTCTGCATATAACTTTTTGTTCTTTACGCAACGTCCCGTGTATTGATCTTTTAATAGTTAAACCCAACTAGTTTGTTTGGTTTTGAACTAGTTGGTCTCCTAACTTGATGTTTCTCTCTCTCTATGCTCCCTCCTTCCTTTCTTTTTCCTTTTTCTTTTTTTATTTTACCGAAGAAAAATTTCCTTTTTACACCGAAAAACAGGTACATAGTCAATTCCGTTGACAGAGAAAAGAATTGTAAAACAAACGCACTTCTCGCTGCATTAAAAACATCAGAGGTGCAAATTAGATGATAACATATGCTTGCATGAACTATTTACAGATTGTGTTTCTCTTCTATTGTTTCGAAATATCAGCGTTTCTTATCACTCGACTCTAAATACGAAATATTTGAAATGAACAAAAAAAAAAAGAAAGGATGGTATCTTCTTTCAAAGCGGTGGTATATCGCAGAAATAAACAAATGATTTGATCCAATGATGTCAGCTTTTCGGTGTTACAATACAGACGCCCATTAAGTCCAAACTTTTGTGAAGAAGGGAAAGTTTCGAGATTCGAAATTCTTTCTTTATGGATGAGGATAAATATCCTGTTCTACAAATGGCAGATATTTTAACCCAAGCAGAGGTAAGGATGGATTTCATTTTTTTTTTTTGTCTTTAAATTTAAAAAGTAATGTAAATGCATTTAAAAAAAATGTGAAATTTTTGAGTTTGACTAAATGAGATGCTTAAAACTGATCATATTTTGCTAATTTTTTTCTTCGCAATGGTCAGATTTTCCTCTTTAAATAAGAGGTATTAGAACTTTATGGTATTATACATAACCATAGATTTAAAAAGGATATACTTTTTTTACGCTTATTATTGTTTTAATTTATAAAGTTTGCAGCGAACTTAGATATCTTGCTAGATAATGTACAACATGAGGCTTTCTTTAGGCACTTTATAAATTTAATTTCATGTTCCAGTACATTTTTTGCATTAATCAATATGGTAATAATTTATTCATAATTTATTTTTAACGTAATTTTGGAATTAAGCGTTTTTATTAGTTTTTGCTTTAATGACAAAAATAATATATTTTTTAATTTAACGTTACGAAAAGTAAGAATTCAAAAATATGAAAATTAAAGTAATATTATTCCAGAAAATTAACGAATAATTAGTTGCTAATAATTTCTTTATTTAAAAATAAAAATTATTATTAGAACTTCTATGAAACTATAGAACTTCAAGCAAATGTAATATTAAAAATTATTATTTTCGTCAACTTATCAACAAAATATAAATATTGAAATAAAGAATTAATATACGGATATATTTTAAATAAGCTGTTGGTCATAATTTGATTCATTTAATAAGAGTTTTACTAATTCAGTGTAGATATTGTAATTCTCATATTGTTTTAATACAAAGAATCTGTATTTTTTTAAAAATTCAAAACATTATGTGAAATCGGTGCTCTGTGTTTCGATACCTTTTGTTCATCGGTTATTCATCTACTTTTGAGTTTATATATAGTATATTTTTAGTATTTATTATTTGAATACAGTAAATATTAGTACCTGAGTTTAGTTTTATTTGAGAATCTTTTTACTCGAGAGTAGAAATAAATATGGTTTGTAGTTCAAGTACTAACAACAAAATGTAAACCATCTTTTGAGCTTAGCATGTTTGTCGAGTAAAGAACTTGTACTTAACTCGATTCCCATGACTCCTTTAGTAAAAGAGACAATTGTCTGTTGAAATCAAATTCAATCATATTATAGTTATATGGAAAACTATAGCTGAGTTATCTATTTCAAACTTCACACTTATTTGTGATGTAATTTTCCTCTCAAATTCTTTTTGTAAACTCCGAGTAATAAAAAAAATCTTTCTTCTTTAGTTTCAAATGTTGGAAGAAAATCAAATGATTAAACGTATGATGAAGCAATGGAAACATGCAAAAATATGTGTTTATAAATAAAAGTATGTACTGTTAAAAATCTATTTAAAAGTATTTTTGAAAAATTGAAGTTAAATTTCTACATTATGAAGGCCATTATTTTAAAGTCTACAATGGTAAAAAAATCTATTATAATTTTTTGGAGGTTAAAATTTAAAAAAGAGAAAATTTTATTTAATTTTTAATTAATTAATATTTCAAACTCATTGCTTTGAAATGCATGTTTTAGTCTTCTAAAGTAGATATGTGCTGAATTTGATAGCTCTGTATAATAAATTTCTTCTATAGAGGGCTAGAACATAAACTAACAAGGATTTTTTAATAATTACAAACAATTCTTTTAGAAAAAACACTACACATTTAATTGCTTCATCTTTTGAAACTTACTGTCAAGATGCATTCAAGGCATTTTGACTTTTAGAGTAAAAAGGATTTTATCTGTACTCATAAAAAAAAGAGCTTGTGTCCTGTTGTTTTATAGGACTGATTGTATCTGTGTGTATATGTGTGTTTAATCCAAGGCAAGAGGATTTTTTGTCTTTTTCTTACTTATTTTCGAACACACACATATATTATGAAATACGTGGGACATTGCCTCGAACAAACAGCGATCGGTGCCTCCTTGCACCAGTTTCACGCCAACTCTCTAGTTGAAGTGTTTATAACAAGAGCAGAAAAGTTTGAGTATATATGGTTTAGAGCATACTGCACCATCTATGTTCAGTATGGATTAAAATAAAAAAACAAATTACAAATAATAACATCACATAAACACTGATCAGTATACTATAGTACCAAATTCGGTACATTAGAAGATGTAAATATTCATTTCAAAACACTATATCATGTTTTCATAAGAAATATACACCATATTTGTTTCAAATATTTAATCAAAATACAATCCTTGCTAGTAATTAATATTAGAAAGGACATTGACTTTTTTAATAAAGTAATTTTTTTACGTACAGGGAGGAGAAGTCACTAAAGAAGACGATGATACCTCTAAAACAACTGGTCATGAAAGTAAAGGATTATCATTTTGGATTGCGTCTGTGTTTATTGTAGGCCAAATGGCAGGTAGCGGAGTCCTAGCTTTGCCTGCTGCTATGCGCGACGCTGGTGAGTGGCCAAGATTTAAACAGAAAAATTGAAAGCTCTAAATCTTAGTACCAGTATGATAACAATAGTCTAAAATCTGAAAAGATTTTTAATTAGCATTTTGTTAATTATTTAAAAGAAATTATTGCCAGACTTTCAAAACATAGTCTTTAAATTTGTTATTTTGTGAAGTATTTTAGACTAAGAGTCTTTTATTTCTTCGTCATCTGACCGTGGTTCAAAATTACGAGGTCCGTCCCAAAATAGCCCTCGTGTTGCTTTAAAACGGGACGTTAATATAACTGAACTGAACTGAACTTTTATTTCTTTCAGAGCTTAAAACTAAAATCATAGAATTTATCATCTTATGGCATTGCATAATTGCATTCCACTTTTTTTCTGTTGTTATAAATATCTCTTAAGATACCAACAACTATCGAAATGGCAGAAAAAATATGGAAATAATCAATCAAATCTTTTGATGTTAACATCTCAAGACAAAAATAACACCTTAGTTTTTAATTATCAAACTCTATATTATCTAATATGGTACTGTAATTTTACATCCTTTTATATCTTGCGAAATATACAATTAATTGAACACTACCCTTTATGTATATGGTGCACAAATGGAATTTATTAGATATAGCCTTGCGATATACGTTTTTTAATTGCAATTTGATAACGAATTTATCCAGTATTAATTTTGCATCAGCTAACTCGAGAAAAATCTCTGAAGTAAAAAATTTCTTCCTAAATTAATTTGAAAAACTTTATTGGAACAAATTGATATTTTTTTTAATTATATCTTAACGTAAGAACCATCTCAGTTGAAGTACGTGTCATATCGTTAGCCCATGTCCGTCAACAAGTATCAAAGAAATCCACCACCTAAGAACGGAACCAAAACTGACCATTGTATGGAATAAAAAAAGTATTCACGAATAACGAAGTCTTAAGATTTATATTGTCCTTCAAATCTGTATTTTTTATTTGGTTACGCATATGAAATAAAATTCCATATTTGTTTCACTTTTATAGCATAACCATAGTATAAATGCAGAAAAGGGTGAATGGACTAGTATTATATTTGTTCCAATATTTACTGTTATTATAACCATAAACTATTATAATACTCTCATTTATCCTCAGGTTGGAGCGGAATACCTCTTCTGTTATTTTCTTGCGTGAATTCTCTCTACGCTGGAATATGTTTAGGTCGTTGTTGGTCTATACTGGAAGAAAGATATGAGGAATACAAAGGAAAGTGTCGATATCCTTATCCTGCTATTGCCTACAGGGCGTTTGGAAAGAAAACTCAGTCAGTATTTATTAATCATTGTATATACTCAATTCTTGAACACTAGCAATAAATAATTGAATGCCAACAAGAGGATAAATTTAATATTCTTCTCAGATAAATTTATTCTGATAGGTCATAATCGCAAAGAAACAAAATATTATTGGAGTAGGAAATACAAATCCTGAATATCTGCAATAATGTAATATCGAACTTTTAATAATCTTAATTTGAGATAGATATTACCAATTGTGAATTGCAAGTGACCAAATTATATTTTGTTGGCTTGGAGCATTTCATAATGCATCTCAGGACTACAAAGAAGGATAGACATAACATAACGCCATCTTGCGCCCCCGGTGCCAATAACATTAAGTTATCTAACCGGTTAGAAGGGCACAAAATGGAAGGAAAAAAAAGGTAAGAAAGAGATAAAAATAAAGAAAGATAGAGACGACAAACCATCCAGGTATCTCCAGAGAGAACCCCATTGGTGTCGAATCTTACACGACTACATTCAGTTTTTGGGTGAGGTAAAAATTACATGGGGGGAACAAAAATAAGTTACACTTTTGAAGTTATATTTTCGGCTGATTATGATTGGCAATTTGGTCTCAGCTATTGTATAATCCTGAAGAGGTCTTGATATTTATGGATATGGTTTATTATGGAGTGGATCTTGCTTCGTGAATGGATGGATGTTCGATGCAACCCTCCTGTACCATTCTTCCTCAAAACGTGCCTCTGGCTTTCTCATGTGCCATGAGAGAGTCAGTAGGCATTCGGTAGCTACAAAGGAGGATAGTAAAATGAACAGCTTTTGCCTTGAATATAGAGATTTACCTGTATTACAAAATCTCCACAAATATCTATACCAAACCGGAGAGGGGCCATAAGAGCCCTAGAAACGGAGGTGTGGTGTGATGTTAAGTGTTCAGTATTACAAAAACTAACAAATTTAATATTGAATTTTTTTCGCATATATCATTAAGATTATATCCGGAATTATAACTGAAATAATTATCTACATAATATTAAAATTCCTAAAAATTATATTACATAAATTTGATAAATATAACATCATTATCTTATAAGAAAAAATTTCCGACTACCCCTTTAAATTGTTACTATCGATAAATTTCAATTCTTGAGTTTCTTCGGATTAAAAAGTTTTAAAGGTTAATGATATAAAGGAACAGAAATATATATTTAACGTAGGAAAAGAAGGATGTTGTAATCTATAAATTATAAAATAGGTATCTTTAAAAGACCCGTTTCCCGTTAATTAGGCTTTTCGTCTCATTCTGTATCGACGTCAATCTGTTTGGTGTGGCCATTGTGTTTCTGCTTCTATCGTCCCAACTGATCGCATCCGTAGCTCACAACAGTGGAGTCACATTTTGCTATTGGGTCCTAATATTAGCTGTCTGCCTCTGTCCCCTGATGTGGCTAGGAACCCCAGATGATTTTTGGTGAAGTAAATTTCTTTAATTATTCTTCTGCAAATAAATTTAAAATTTCCTAGCATCATATTTTATAATGTTTTATTTGTACAAGCGCTCAAAATTCTGTCGAAACCCTATTCTATTTAGTTTTATTGAATTTTGGTTTGACGAATTTCAGAAAATAATTAACATCGCCGAATTTTAGTTAATAGCTAATGGTAATAATTCAATTAAAACTCATATATTCAAATTTTGGAGTCTCAACATTATTGTTTAAATGCTACTATGATCACCGATATTTTAAACTTATGAGTTTAAAGGCTATTTATTCCATGAATTTTTAAAGAAAATTTGAATAATAAACCATTAAATAAGAACTCATAAAAAGCCTTAAAAAGGGCTCAATATGTATCCTAATTCATTGAAATATATATATAAAATATATAAAAAAAATAGGTTTAGTAAAATTACAAGAATTAGAAGGGAAAATACTGTTATCTTTTTTGGTACTTATATTTTTGATGAAAGAGAAGATGTTTAATAAGTTTTTAAATAAAAAATTTACATAAAGAAAAGTCATGTTATATATTTTTATTCACTGAAATATACTGTAGTATTGTTCAGGAAATCAGATGACTCTGTATCAGGATCACTGGATCAATAAGCATCAAAGGATTAAAAATGGGAAACATGTACAATTATATATGTGAAACTTTGATTAGGATAAGAAATTTATAGTGTCCATACCATATTGAATTAGAAAATAAGTAATTGACAGACAATACAAAGAAAATTATTTATCATGTTTTATTAACCTTCAGTATTTCCCACCAAAATTAACCCTTATAACTGCCATATAATTGCAACAGTCAAGCCCACAATGCACAAAAGCTTAAAATTGTAAATTTATCAAAATGTATTTCTTACAGACAATTGAGCCAAATTTTATACCAAGATGAAAGTAGTTTCATGTAAGAGTGACTGCATGGTTATCTTCTGTCATAATGAAAATATAAAAAGTAAAGATATCTAACAAAAACATATGATACAATTATACTGAATCAAATAATTATTGATATCATTGCCTCCATTTATTACGTTCTGTATTTATTATGTTATCAGAAGGTGACCAGAAATAAAGTGCTATTTTAATGTATTTTGAAAAATATTGCTTGTAAAAGTGAAAATTAATTAAATAACTAAAAATAGCTTCAGTGTCTACTCCTCTTTTGAAATATTTTCTAACGATTTATTTTCTTAACAAAATCTTGACATTATTAAGAAACTTTTTGGGCTTTCTTTATCATTTTCTATGCATGTTTGTTCATAAAATTAGAGCTATACTATTTAATGAACTTCTGAAATTCTGTGTAATTATTCTTAATTATTTTTAGTGCATATTTGATATAGAATCTTAAGCCTATTGCTTCCATTATCAAAAATTACAGATATTTTGTATATTATTTTCCAATAAAAAATTAGAACTTAATAAAGAAGAGACAAAGGCTTGAATGCAGATGGGGAATTCATCAGATGAGGCGAGTACAGAAAACCCCAAGTCTTACCATGCATTATTAGGAACATAATAAGTTGAAAGGCATTGGGCGAATGCCTAAGAGATGTAAAATCTTAATCTATCCATACTTTCACTCAGCACTTACAAAGGAATCTCATTATCATGTGATTTATTCTGTTCTCTTGATACGGAGGTTAAGTACCCGAGTTTAAGCTCTCCTTGGCACTACCCCTCAAATCTACAAATTGGCATATTATAACTTGCGAATAACAGATGCACATAGTACAGTGTGAGCAGAGAAACGTACTTATTTGATAGGTCAATAAAAACAAAAGTACTTCAGTTATTGTTTCATTTTTCTTTATTTGAGAATACTATATCCCAATTTTTTTTCATACAGTTTTAAAAATAACATCGGTTAAATAGCAACCCCCATTGCGCATACACTGATTAAGTCGATTTTTGAAGTTCTTGTCCACTCTTTGCAGCATATCAATCAGTATGTTGGCAATGGCGTCGCGAATGCTGTTCTTGAGGTGAGCTAATGTCCGTGGTCTATCGACATAAACCAGGGATTTCAAAGTGAGCCTCGTCACGGGAAAAAAATGACCGCGTCTTCAGGCAGGTTGTCAAGCAACATTTCACATGCATTTTGACGGGCAACAAAATCGCGTTCAGTTAATTCTTGCACTACAGCCAATTTATAAGGATGAAATTGAAGGTCTTGATTCAGAATTCGTCGAATTAATTCTTGCACAACAGCCAATTTATAAGGATGAAATTGAAGGTCTTGATTCAGAATTCGTCGAATAGTGGTGTCAGAAATTCCCAGAGCAGCTGCGTGTTTGGGAGCCGAATGCCAGGGACAACGCAGAATTGACTGCCACACTCTTTCGACATTTTCCGGAGTTCTGGTAGTCCATTAATGCCCATTTCTGGGCTTAGACACACTCCCGAAATGAGTTAACCCACAACAGAATCGAATTACGGCCAGGAACGGGTCTGCGAGGAGGAATTTCAAAGAGAGCGCGGAATGCACTTTGCGTAGCAACAAGTGAGCGACCGTTCGAAAAGAAGCTCTCTACGGCGAAGGCCAGCTGTTCTCTAGACCAGAGCATGATCGTAACTAACTAGAGGGAGAAAAAAACTTGGGTACTCTCCCCTCCAGTAGCGCTACTATCTCCCCTCTACCTACTCAACTCACCGCTCGGGAGTTTTTCCAAATAAGTAAGCTTCTCTGGCACTCCCTGTATATCCCAATTTTTGGTCAACAAATGTTAAATTTTACTCTAATCACTTAATATTAAACATATCAATAAACTTAAAAATATCTTACTAATATATGTTACTAAATATGTTTTGATTTATTCAAAGGCCGGCTGCAGTCATAGCACTGGGAACCACCATCACAGCCTGTATACTGTTGATCGTACTCATTGCAAAAGATGCTGCTTCCACCATTCATCCTAACTATCCAGCTCCTGATCCTACAAAATTCTTTCTCGCTTTCGGAACTATTTATTTCTCATTTGGTGGAGCGGCCTCTTTCCCGACTTTTCAGAATGATATGAAGAACAGGAATGATTTTGCAAAGGCGGCTACCATGGGATTTGTCTGTAAGATATATATTTTTTTTAATATTCCTCTTAAATATTCCTCTTTTAAATATGCGCCTTTTTCTTAACCCATTTTATCCCAATTTATTTATTTTGTTCAAATTTGAGAATAATCATATTTTCTGAGGTATATTAAACCTAAATATACTAAATATAACAAAATGTAAAAAAAAAAAATTTTTTATATAGGAAATCTGACCCGTCCTCTAAATAGGACACTGGGATAAAGGGGATAAAATTTGCACTTACATGTCTCAGTGTTATTTTCATTAGTGAAAAGCAATTTCCGACTACAAATTTTTACAATATCCGAATAATACTTCATTATTTACATAAAATTTCAATTTTCAGTTGAATATAATACTAAACTTGGTGGAAAGGCCCAAAACAAGCCTGACAAAGTGTTTTATCACATTTCCCACAGTATGTTTTGGGTTTCCCTTTGCAATCCTCTCTTTGACAACGGCGCTGTTTCTCCCTCTTCAACAGAAAATGGCCAACACCATCCTTGCGGACGTCGTCTTCTGCACTAGAAGGCATAGAAAATATTCTGGGTCTACCTTTTGTTCTGTTCGTAGACTTTTTTAGGTACACCGTTGTTATAGCTCTTCGGAACTCCTTCAAGTTTAGGGCATCACTTTTGTTGACAGCTTTGTGCATTATCCATGCATTTACCACTGCCATGTCCAGTGTACGAATGAAAAGTGGCCAGTACCACTTTTTTCCACGTATCTTGACGGCATACAGTCCAGCCAACCAGTCGTGGTGATCCACCCCGCCCATATGTTTGTTGTACGAATTTATCAAATTAGGCATCTTCACGTTAATTTTATCTTTGTGTCCTTTTACTCGCCTTTTCACATCAAAGAATGGTTCTAAAGTGCTGAAAATTGTAGCAGTAGTGACAATACTATTGTCATTCCATCGCACCAGGAGAATCTCTGAGTTCTTGTCATATGCAAAATCACACGTGCCTCTTTCTTTCTTCCGCATGGACTTAGGTTCCTCTAAGGGGCATTCGCGGTTTATCCGATTTTCTCGTATGGTTCCTGTGGCTCGATAACCCTCTTCACCAAGACTTTTCAAAAGATCAATGCTCGTAAAAAAATTATCAAAGTATAAAGTGTAACCTGAAGGATTCCCAATGTTCTCTATTAGTTTCATCACAACACGGGTACCAAGAGGAGTATCTTTTCTTGCATGAAATTCCTTACCGCAGTACAGGGAAAAGTTGTAACAATATCCTTCGCTTCCACAGAGAGCCCATAGTTTATATCCAAAGCGTATCGGCTTACCTCGGATAAACTGTTTCAGACTATTTCTACCGTAGTACATGATAATCATTTCATCAATGCTTAGATTTGCTGAGAAGTGTCCGAACTTCATAAAATTATTATTGAGCATGGCAAACAAAGGTTTTACCTTGAACGATCGGTCCTCGGGATGCTGACTTACGGTACTATTATCCACAAAGTGTAAATAAGATTTCAACTTTTGGAAACGGTTTCGTGACATTGCATTTTTCACCAGGGTAATTCCAAGGTCTTCAGCATCTGACCAGTAGTCACGTTCACAGGTATTTGAATGATAACCAGTTAGAAGCAAAATTCCTAAAAAAACACGTATTTCGTCAGCACTGGTCAAGAAATCATGTTCGTTTTTTGCATCTGTTGCATATCGCACAGTTTCTTTTACTATGTGATCGTAAACTTCGTTAGAATAAAACTGCTCAAAAAGTTCCACTGGAGATTTTTCTTTCAATGTAGTTTCCATGTGCTTGAGCAAGTCATTTGCAGTTGAATCAACCTGTGTTTTCCATTTTGAATATTGTGGTGATTTCGTCTTTATCCAAGATGACTGATACTTTTCAGCTTTTCGTCTGTGCTTTGTTGTCGAAACACCAGCGTTTGTGGACGCTTCAGTCTCAATACTATCTCCAACTCTGACTTCCAGAGTCCCAGGAACGTCATTTACAACAATCTCACCAGTATTTACTTCCGTGTCGTCCCCTTCATCTTCGTCAGTTAGTTCACTGGCATCTGGTGGTAACACAGCAATTTCAACATCGCTCTCATCTGAATCTAAACTATTTAATAGTTCCAGTGCTTCCTCTAACTTCAAAAACCTTTGCACAGACATCACTCTTTAGGGGCAGAAACGTAGGGAGGATTTTTTTTTCTAAACTTCTAGTTACAAATTTAGAAATATCTCATCATTTATATGCTTATCGTCCCACTGTCCTTTTTGGAGGACAGTTAAAAACTAACGCGCTACAACTTACCTAATAACAATAAAGCTTTAACCAACCAGCAGGATTATAAACGAAGACTGCTCTCACATAAAAACTGACCAGCCAAGTGTTTAAAACAAACTGAAAGGGAATTCTGCAATCGCAAAGAACAGATACATATGACGCTCATTAATGTCAGGAAAAAACAAAGTTAACAGATGAAGGCGACGGACGGGCGAGACAGAACTCATGCTAACAGAAGCTTAGACATAACTTTACATGTTCCAGCTGATAAAATATTCGCAACAAACAACTACTAATTTCTACATGCTATTTTTCAGCTGTCCTCCGGATAGGACAGTGGGATAAAATGGGTTAATATCCGCCTCCTCACCAAGAATATGACTTTTGGTTAAATTAAACTATTGAGTATCTTTTTAGTTGCCTGAGTTATATTTTAGAGTCATCGTTAATTTGTAGTCGCCCAAATGAACTAATTAAAGTTCTTTGTAAACATTTCTTATACAGTAAATCTCAACTTATAACTCTGTATATAAGATTTATTATTTTAAAATTTATAGTACCAAATTCCAAAATATTAATCCGGAAACAAGAATTCGGTTTGCAAAAAAAAAAAAAAAAAAACTTGATGTTTGTTTGATAAAGACAGATTCTGAAAGTTATAAGTAAAATATGATGGATTTTAATACAAAACTAACAGGATTATACTTCATTTTTAATCAATAATGTTAATTTTTTCTTAGTTTCACCATTACATTATAGGGCTACTGTGGTTTTTTTAGAAAAATCTCAAATCCATGTAATAGCAGAAATTCAAAACTAATAGCAGCAAATATATGCATTAAATATCACCAATAGCAATAAATGTTCCTAATTTCTCAGTTTATAATTGTATGCTCTTAGGCAGTCATCTCTCCACTGGCTGTTCAAAGATGGTCATTGGTTAGCTATTAAAAGGTTTTACCTTCTATCAACTTCAATGCCAATATTAATTAAAATAAGTTTGATTATATTTTGATACTTCCAGATTTATCCAGTATAAAAATTGGCAGTAAATTTGATTTGATAAATCAAGAATTATAATTAAATAAAATTTATTGAATTTTATCCTTACGTTTATGGAGCTTTTCCATTTGCTGGTATTGATTGTCATTGATTTATTTCTTTTTTCAAAGTCCAAAACCAGAAATGAGTGAAACAGCTCTCGTTACCATGAATAGAGTGGAGTGATTCAAAATGATGGTAAATGTGCCCCTGATAAGTAAAATTTCTGTTGAGGACAAGCTCTATTGATTCCAACTGCCGTATCATGATTTAGTTAGAGATGTATATCAAATGTTGAAGATTCGATAATGTTAACTCTTCAAAGATTTTGTAATTTAATGCTTTTAATTGATTCCCTTTATTAATACTTCTAATTAAAGGTTAGCTCATTTATTTCTGAAAGGCAGTAAAGTAAAATTTGATTAGAACTTTTCATTTTATGAATTTTTTCGATTTATTTACATGCTTTTGATATAAACATCATTTGGAAGCCTTAATTCCTCTTAGCTATTCTGTTAACTTGAAATGAATGTTATTTAGTGCCTCTTATGAGACATCAACAAGGCTAAGCGAAAAAAAAAACGTCCTTTGATTTAACATAAGAGCTTTAACCTAATCAGATAATCCAAGTAAAAGTCAAGCTCTTTCTATTTTATAGCGAAAACAAAGGTTTAAAATATCTAACGATACCAAAGTATTCTACCAAAGCTACGCAAAAGAATCATAGTATTTTAAGAAAACACTTGCATGCTTTATACATCAGATTCTTTCGAAATTTGGTTTTTTTTTTCATGCTATGTCAAATAATATTCTGTAATTTTTGAACTCAAGATAGAAATACAATATTCCAGATATTATGAGTAAATTCATTTAAGAACACAGCAAAATAATTGCCACATAAAAATTTAAACATTTCGAAAAGTTTTTTTTTTCGTGCAGCAAATTTCAGGGCTTTTTCTAGTATGTCAGGAGCTGTCACATCAAATTCATCAGCTATCACACAGTTACAGTCCTATATGAAAACTAAATTTAAGTTTATATAAAATTCTATTTATATTTATTTTATGCATCATTTCGATAAGAGAAGCAGTTTGATCAAAAAGTGACAATAGTGTCCATGTACAATAGTATTTTGTTGGGTCAATATTTAAATACTTTAAACTTTCAAATTTATCTTTTCTGTCACTGGTACAATAAATTTATAATGATGTCATTCGATTAGATTTATCCAGATGACAAAAAAATATAACTATATAAGATAGCATATGTGGGGTGTTGTGATGGCCAAGCAATAATGAGTCCAGATGATATTTCAAAATTTAATGGATGACAATGAAAGGTTAATGGTGAACAAATGATGATGATCAATTTACAGGATGGAATGGATAATCAAGTTCGTATTTAGCATGCAAATTTCGTCTTTTAGAAATACGTCGTAATTTCGTCTTCCGCCTTTACACATACGTCTTGGATTATTTTAGTACGTCGTAATCATCTTGCCCCGTCCAGACATGAACTGCACTTTGCTCACGTTTTCTCCACCAGAGGGCTGCTTAGTGGTGGGAAGTGAGGCCACAGGTGTCACTCAATGGCGGGAAGTAAGGTCACAGGTGACGCTCAGTGGCGGGAAGTGATATACCTGGCACCACACATATTATTTAGAAATGAGGATGTTGAGCAAAACAGAAACTTTCCTTAAAGATTTACTTTTCGAAAGAAAATTGTATTCTAAAGTTATGTTATTCAGTTTAGTTATTATGTAAAATTAAATTAGCAAAATCATATTTTGGTTCAAATAAACATGTATTTAAAACAAAGCAAAAAATCAAAAATTGAGATTATTTTTTAATAATAACATTAGTTCGGTTAAGTAATATTTATAGAAACATTTGTTTAGTTTAATATTAATAGTAAAACTAATTTAATTTAGCTAGTTTTTTAATTGTATCATTAACATAATTATTAACCTTTTTAATGGTAACATTTTTAAGAGTAACGTTTGTTAGTTAACATTTTAGGTTCAAATAACTCAAAAATATATGGATTTTTATATAGCATTCAAAATTAATGATCAGCTGATCTTAAGCTAAATTTCATTAATGATTTAATAATTATTGTAATGACATGCGAATTATTGGGTTATTTGAGTATTGGGTGAATTGATTATTTGATTCAAAAAATAAATTAGACCATCAGGCTTTTAAAATCATAATTTTTTGAAATGTCTTTGCACAGTAAGCAACCAGCGTATAATCGTAAGAAAAATAATCATCATAATGTCTATTTCCTAAATATTAAAAATTTCAATTATATAAAAATTAAAATACAGTTTTTTTTACTGTTATTACTTTCAAACAATTCATTAGAGTAGAGTAACAGTTCCGTAAAAAACATCTTTTACCACAAAGGAGTAGAATATAAATTTAAGCTTGTCTTGAATAAATTGTAAATACGTTAATAAGTCAATATTATAATAATTTCACTTGTGTTCTTATAATAAGTATCAAATTTCATCTTTCAGTTCTACTTCTTTTATATCTTCCTGTTGCCATTCTGGGATACGCAACGTATGGCGAAAAAGTCCAAGATGATGTCATAGATTCCATATCTAATTCTACGGTCAAGTCAGTTATACAAGTACTTTTAGCTCTACACATGCTTTTTGCCTTTCTTTTGGTTATTAACGCATCATCACAAGAATTTGAAGAATTTTTCAAAATTCCTAACAGTAAGTTTCCAAATTATATATTGTGATTGTTGTTATATAAGTGCATGTGTGTCTGCCTGTATTTGTAACGAACAAAACCTAAAAAATGATTTTTAATGAGTGAAGATGTGAGACATGATATACAATAACTAAATTTGATTGTGGGAAAAGTGATAAAATATGAGATAACTGAAAAAAATTGCTTGAAGAAAAGGAATATCTTTATCCGGAATCATGATTAAAAAAAAAAAGGCTAATTGATGCAGTAAATATCCTTACAATGATTATATTTCCAGCCATTGCAAGCCAATGTAACAGCATGCGATTCTTGACCATCACATCTGCTCAAATAACAATACTACGGATACTTTCTTAGTAGACATTTTGCTGGAATGATAAATTGGATCATTTGAAACATTTTAAGATGAAAGACTGTAATTGTTGACAAAAATCATATTGAGTCAAAGTCAATCAGTGGTCACCACAATGCTTTGTTTTAATTAAACAACCAGATTCTCCACGAATTGTTCCAGTCTTTAGTGAACTGCTGGTTGCCCATTGGGATGATGCTGGATTCAAAAGAAAATACAGCTGATAATTGCATGGAAAATTTCCTACATTAGTTCAGACTGACTTATATTAAATCATTTCAGTCATTCAATACCGATGCAACGCCACATTTACTTAGAAATTAATTAAAAATCTTAATCCTTATTTCAAAGTTACGATTTCAGCTTGCCGCCGCCCCACACTAATATTGCTATATCAACTGAACCTGTTCAACATGGATACTTGCTTTAGTTATGGGTTTGAGCAAGCGTAGAAATCTTCCTGATGGCAAGGATCAACACCAATGCTTCAGATACCGTAACATACCATTGTATTATCATCTATTAAAAGGAGAAAGACTGAAACCACTCTCATCTTTGAATAAAAAATTAGATTTCATATTCTTTACCTAATTGCACAGCAGACGAGACCAATGCAAATGGTTTCTCCGGTGGAGTGTCTTAAACAATTGTCATTACACATAGATTCTGTAGATCACAAATATCTTGCGACAGTTTTGTAGGATATTAGAATCCTACTTAGAATCCTAACACAGGTTTGTCATTTGATGTGTGGTGTTGCGTCGGTTTCTTTCATTGTTAAGATGTTTCGTTCGTCGTCCTGGAACACATAACTGCAAGAATGATAAAAAGTGCAGCCTTACCTATTTACTTAAAATCTTTCTCAAGTAAATTAAAAGGCAACACTGTGAAATATGCTGAATTTCTTTCAGCATCTGTAAGATATATCTACTTCCTTTAGCTTTCTGATTTCTAGGCCTTACTTGTAACCATTCAAATCATTCTCAAGTGAGATTACTTTACTTTTCAAAGGATAATATTCTTCTAACCTATTCAATTGCCACATTCAGCAGCCATTGGCTGCTCTCACAAGATACTTAGAAAACGATTTTTTTTTTCGATGAATAGCTAGAAAAATTTGTATCTCTAGATTGATTCGTATTGCAACCTACTTTCATGTAAGCTCTCAAAAGCTGTTACATTTAATTTCGCAGCTGACATTGCTCACTAAACATTTGTTTATATTTTGTCCACCATCACAAGAAAGAATTTTAATAATAACTAAAACCTTATGTTGGATTGCAAACTTTTTATGCATTCTATCATTTTTACAACACAGTGAGGTCGTAATGTTGACTTCCGTTGAAGACTGCATTAAGTGCAAGTTTGGCTCATTATCTTTATTTTCAAATTGGATTAATTCTTATTGTCAAATATTCTCATTTCATTTTTTTTTTTCTATATTTAAGAGTTTGGATGGAAAAGAGTTGTTATACGATCTTCTATGATGCTCTTCATAATTTTCATGGCCCAATCAGTCCCCAAATTCGGTAAAGTTCTCAGCCTAGTTGGAGGATCTGCAATAACTTTAACAGCTTCTGTTTTTCCTTGCATCTTCTACTATCGGCTGTGTTCACTAACGCAGTCCGACTGGCCTGAAAGGTTAGATGCATTTTTACTCATTCTATTCCTAGTAAATGCAGAATGTTTCATATAAATATTATAAAAATTGTTATTTTCATTATTAATATTATAATTTCAATTATATTATAGTTCAACAATTTCAATTTTATTATAGTTCAATAATTTCAATTATATTATAATTCAGTAATTTCAATTATATTAGTATTATAATTTCAATTATTAATTGTTATTTTTCTTTTTATTATTACTACAGCAATATATTTTATGGGAAAACATAAGTTTACTCCTATTTTCTTTAAAACTTACATTTTATTACACATTTAAAAATAATTTTTTATTTGAGCGTGGATTTTATTTCAATACTTTGAAGGAAAAATTGTAATTTGTTTTATTGGCTTGTTCTGTTGTTGTTGACCTTTTATTTATTAAATCAAAACTGTGAAGTGACAATTATAATCTATATCTGTACTTATAATAGAGCTCAATGTGTGTGTGGGGGGGGGCGCTTTACAGGCCAGACCGTTGGACCTACAGCTATCAAATTTGGTACATGTATACCTTGGATGTCGGGAATGTGCATCTCGGGGCCCTTTTTCCAAATTTTTAATTGGAATTTGAATTAATTAAAAATTAAGCGAAATTTAGACGTTTTTCAGCTATAACTTCCGAAAATATTAGTGCGCAAACAGGATTTTTACATCAATTTAAATATAAAAAAATAACTTTCTAATAGTATCAATGTTTTAACATATAACGTAAGCTTCTATTTTTAACAAATTTTTAAAGAAATATTTTCACCATATTTTTCAACAATATATTTCGGACAAAACAATAAAATTTAATCTGAACGAGCATGTCAAAAGGGAAAAAATTAGGCTTTATTAGCGTGTTGCCATTATATTAAAAAAAGCTCAAATTATAAAAAATTAACTATTTTTGCAAATTAAATCTTTAAAAAATGTAACTTTCAGCTCGTGACTAGATAAAATAAAATAAGTATAAAATGTCTAAAAAAATAAATGCAAAGCAAAGGTTTCTATAATCCTTTGCAATATCTAAATAATTAATTCAACAATACTTCTGTATACTTCTGTAGAGCGCCAACACACACACACAAACACACACATTGAGCTTTATAATAAGTATAGAAAAGAATATTATTATGAAAACGTATTCCTTAGTCTTTCCGTCCACCATCTGAAAGAAGATACCAATTTTTGGCCAATCAATGCATGGAATTAATCCAACGCTGATAATCAAATAAATATGTGTTTGCTTATATGAATGAATGCACGCGTGTATGATTAAAAACACTACACACTAGACCATATAATCTAGAGCTACCGCACTTTGTATTTACACATTTGCTTTAGCGGATGAAAAAGTATACCTTGACGAAATATTTTTGAAACTTTCATTATTTAAAAATTAAGCTAACATTTGGAATTTTCCTGTGATAATTTCCGAAATTATAACAGCACAAAACTGTGTTTTAAATCCTCTAAAAAAGGACCTTTTTTTCATTGATAACAATATTTTTACCTAAAAATTAAGTTTCTACTTTTGATGAATTTTTAAAAAAATATTGTAACTGTATTTTCCAACAATTAATGTTTCACAAAATCAAAGTAGAATTTAACTGCAAGAGCACGTTAAGAGTTACCAGTACTTTGCCGTTACTTTCACAAAAACTCAAACGGAATGACTAAATTAACTTATTGCAAACTAACCCGAGGAAAGTGTGATGTTCAGCACGTGTTGAAATGGTAGCGTAATGTTATGTAATAAATATTAGATGCGATATTTTCCGCATAATTCCACAACAGCTGATTGCAAATCAGAGAGATATATAGTACAATGAACAAAGAATCGTAAAGCTTCTATAATAATACGAGTTACATGGCTACCGGAATTTGAAGTTTAAATATATTTGACTGATAAGTTATAAAGAGTGCAAGGTACGTAAACATTTAATTGAAAATTTTAGAATGCATTACTGATGGCGAGCCAGCTGGTCGCCAAAGGCGGCTAGTAGTTCATAAATTAGGCCTACTTTTTTAAAAATTTACTTAAATATGGTTTAAAAATAAAACAAACGTAACTGTATGTAGAGACGGTTTAATTTGATTAAATCATCTGCCATCCATATTTCAATAAACGTAACGAAAACAAAGATAACTAGCAGAGGTTCCATTCCCAAAACTTTCTCCCATATTCTTTGATATTCCTGTAAACTCTCTGCACTGCATTACCTTGCAATAGTTGTGGAATGTTAACCTTTGGGGGTAATTTAGCATTTTTACAGAATCTATTTTATGATCGTTGATGAGTGTTTTGGGGGTTAATCCTTAGCATGAGATTAATAGTGTAGGACAATTTAATTTTTGTTTTAAGGAGGGGGGGAGTTCCTCACCGATTGGAGCAAGAATGTGACACAAAAATACATTTGTAGTAGCAAAATTACACTTCATATTTGAGTCATTGCTTTTCTGAGTTACGGCTTTTACGTGATTGTGAAAGAATCGATCAATATATAGTAAATTCCTGGTAGAATTTTGTTCAAGCTTTGATGTAGATGATAAATCTGAACAGAATTTCTTTTATTTAGCTTTCTTCGTTTCGTAGTTATTGAATTAATTTATATTTGAGCAGACTTTTTTTAAACAAATTTTGTTCAGAATTTGATAGAAATCTGTAAATTTGGTGTAAAGACCTTATACCTAGTTTCATCCGTCTAGTTCAAAACGTTTTTGTGTTATGCTTGTCCCAGACAGAAAGAGAGACAGATATTTCCGAAAAATATATTTTTCGAACACAGGTAGGTATAAAACGTGGAGATCCGTAAAAATCTCGAATTCGAATTTTTTAACGATTACAATAGTTTCTCTTTACTTCGTATACAGTAAGTAATAATATTTATTGAATGTAATGTATATAATATGATGTTTTTACGTTCAGATTTTACTCAAATAGTATAATTATCTCTTAAGTGAAGTTTTAATATAATAGATATAATTAAAAATTATAAAAATCTGATGCAGAAAGAGACTAATATTTCAACCAAAAATTGATTTGAGAAGAAAATACGAGTTTTTTTTTATTTGAAGAAATTTTTAATTGATTAGTGAAAATTTCATTTATATCTATCTTCCTTCTCACAGATATATTCCCCTTCATGAAAAAATATACTTGATTGTCATCATTGTGTATGGAATACTCGGTGGATGCATGTCAACATACGCAGCTGTGAACGGCATTGTTCAACCAGATTCCTTTGTACCACCTTGCTATGTAAACTCGTCTGCAGCCAATGCGATATAGAAATTGCTCTCATATTGCTTTTTTAGTAAAAACAAGATTCAATCCACAATGGACTTATTCAAGATTATGCAATTAGTCATTATTTTTTTACTTATTTTGCTGTGTTTGTATATTTTTGTTGATATTTTGTATATAAATATGGTTCAGCGAATTATTAAAATTATAAAAACCAGCCACATGTTTAAT
The DNA here is from genome assembly GCA_026543055.1 of Argiope trifasciata. Taxonomy (NCBI): domain Eukaryota; kingdom Metazoa; phylum Arthropoda; class Arachnida; order Araneae; family Araneidae; genus Argiope; species Argiope trifasciata. The sequence continues at coordinate 2,040,306 of JAPMOQ010027620.1, read as the reverse complement.
AATTTTTTCAGACTATAAAATTTCATTTTCATATCATTTTGAAACTTTTGAAAAGTCTCCGTCTCAATAAAGCAAATATTTAATTTCTGATTAAATATCACGTCGTTATACTCAAAATTTTCAGTCTATAACTTAACTCATTAAAAAAATATCCTTAGAGGAATATATTCCTCTAGTAAAAAATTTTTAATGCTACACTAATTGGTCTAATTTGTTTTATTTTTCTATCGTCTACAAAAAAGAGATTACATTTCCACTCTTTTTAAACTGTGTTGCCCATCTACGACCTCATCTGGGGTTTTTAACATTTCTTACAACATATTTGAACCCAGTTAAAATTCAATCAAAGTGTAGCTTTGATTATGTGAGTTGTGATATTTTGGATTTGCAGAAATTTTCCCGATGTCGTTTGCTAAATTTAATCTTCTGTAACAAATTTATTTAAAATTCAGAAGTTTGTTTTTATCTAGCATTGAATGCACATAATGCTGCTATGGAAAAATAATTGCAATTGTCAGAAGGCTGTTGACTGTCCTTTGTCTAATCGCTGAACATTAACGTTCAGAAATAAAAACAACAAGGATTAATTCAGATTAGAATCCTCAAGTTCTATTCGCGGTTTGCATTTTCGTACTCGTATCAAAAAGGAAAAATTCTTTATAATTCTACTTTAGCCTCGCGGCTGAATTGCTTGCACATGCTCAAAGGTAAGTACGCTCATGGAGAGATCGGCTTCATCACACTGCAGAATATTTTTATCCATTAAAAATTTAGACAGGCATAATTTTGTTAAGTTGAATTCTTTTAATTTTTATATTTTTGGCAAATATTCAAGAAACTAATGAACGAAAAGTTATGCATCCTACGTAGGTGCATATTTGCTACCTCTCTAACTAAAGAAATGAATAGTAGTATTGATGAAAGCAGAAATTGTTGACATCATTCTTTCTCCATATTTTTCTGTTCTGAAATTAAACCTTTTCTGAAACGAAAACAAACAAGCAAAAAGTCAACATAGTCAAAAAATTTCGATAACTTTTTTGAATGTATGCTTGGATTTGCAGTCATTTCCAGGTAATGTTTTTTTTTTTCGAATATTATTAACTTTATTCTTTAAAAAAGAGAAAATAAGGATGCAAATTAAATAGAACAAAAATTTAATGATAAGATTATCCTACCTCAGAGAATTTTTTAGAAAAATATTTTGGTAAAATCCTATTTTAGCCCACCTCTGGCGATTTTTTCAAAATCTCGCCAATTTTTCAAAATCTTGCCAAATCGAAAGTATTTGAATTAAAAGGTTTAGAAAAAAGAATTCTTACATTTCGCCAAAAAATTCTTATTATTCGCCAAAGGTGGGCTAAAATAAAATCGACCCAATATATTTTATTATAAAATTTAATGCTTAGGTTTTATATTGTATACCATATTATTATTGAAATAGATAAATTGGATATTATATATCATATTTTGTACTTGAGCCAAATAGGATTATCGGAACATGATAGCTAATGGCGCCAAATGATAACTTTTCTAAAATGATAAGCAATCAAATGTTTCAATCTTTTTTCTCCAATTTCTAATTATATTGGTTAATTTAGCAAGTTTTCATAAATTTAACTTCTCAAATTTTTAATTATATTAGTTAATTTAGCAAGTTTTCATAAATTTGACTTGAATATTTTAGCCTATCTAGTCAAATTTATCCTAACTCGCCAAACTAAATAATATAATATCTACTTACTAATATAACATCTACGTATGATATTTCAGATCAGTATACCTAATGAAGATATTTATGTAAATACAGTGATTTTCCAGCAATATCGTGGCTTTTGTCATATTCACATAAGCAGGTTTTAAAAAGTCTAAATTAATTTTTCTTGGTATTTCTGCTGTAAACAAACATCATCCGAAATGAGAAATAATGAAAAAAGTACTACAAAGTAAAAAATGAACTCGAAAACTTTTCATGAATTTCATATTTATTTAAAATTGCATTATATGCTAATCATCTATACTCTAATTAGGGCTAAGTATTAATATTATGTAATTTGGTGCCTTGCGAGGCCGTTAAATTTTCGGGGGCGCTTTGTTTGGGGTAGCATCGATGACATTTTTTTTACTACTGTTTGCCCTTTGCAGTTCTTCTACTTTGCTACGTTCTAGCTTTTATCCGATTTTGATATATTTTCAAATATTTATATCTATTTCTTCTAAAATGGAATCTTTAACGATATTGTTGCCAAAGACCAGCTCCACATTCGGTTATTTGGCACTAAACTATTTTTTGACGAAAATGATTGTATATCAAAGCTGTTCCCTGATTACGTTTGAAATTTGTTTGTCGATAATTTTTGATCTGACAAGGAAAAATTCTTAAACGTAAAAAGAATGTAAGGTAGAAAACAATAATTCATTCTACAAAAGATAGAAAACATTGATAATGAGACACCAACTTTTGATCAGAGGCATTATATATGGAGAGTATCAATATAGCATGAAAATAAAAGTTCGGTATTTAAAATCTAAATAACATCATACAATCAAATATATCACATAATTTTATTGTTTGCAAGCGTGTAGAAAATTTTCTTAAATGGGGGCTTGATTATTAAAACTCATATCCCCCAGAAGTAAATATGCACTGTATTTCTATTAAAGCTGCGATTTGACAAGATTCTTCACACTATTTAAGCTACCTTTCGCAATTAATAATTAACATGCAATTAATACGCAAGCACTTATTTTTGTTGCTCTGTTAAAAATGTCTTATTAATTATTATAATTGAAGTTCAGGAATATGATAAAAAAGAAACTGATGAGTCATCAAAAACTAATGATATCGAAGAGAAGAAAAGAATTTCTATTTGGATTGCATCCATCTTCATTGCTGGTCAGATGGCAGGAACTGGTATTCTCGCATTGCCTTGTACTTTGCTCGCGGCTGGTAAGTCTAACTTGGCTTTTATGAAGAATCCCCTCATAAAGCAATTTACATTAACTTTCAAAACTATGTTATAATGTTTTAAACTATTGTATGGAAAATGCATCACTTTAAGAACAAGCAGAAAATTATAAATACGAACCAGGGGGAGTAATTTCCCTAAAACTTTCCAGCATACTCTCTAATAAAGGTACCTCAGAGAATTCTTTGCATATCATTAACATGCAGTAGTTACAAAATATTATCATTTACATTGAAAGCATTTTTACTGAATCTACAATCCCATCCTTGGCGAGTTATTTGGCGATTAATCCCTAGCATGCAGTTAATAACGTCAGAAATTCAATTTGGGTTTAAGATGTGTTCTTCCCAACCGATTGATAAAAAAATTTGACACAAGCTTGTAAAAGTAAAATCATACATCAAATTTAATATATTTAAGTCAATATGTTTTTAAACTGCCGCGTTTACAGGTTTATGAAAGTACAAACCGAAAAACAGTCAGCCCGTTGTTGGTTTTTTTTCCCTCAAAATGTGACAGAAGTTTGCATCATAGATGTTAAATCAGTGTACCAAATTTTATCTATATAGCCTATATTTTTTTATTTAAAGTGTTAATTAGTTAATTGGATATTTTTACGATTTTTGAAGATCATAAATGTCAATTTCTAAGTGCAGAATTGGTTTTTGGCGTTGTAAATAGTAGTGCAAATTTATGATAAAGTTGTAAACCGATTGATATTAAATATTCAACAGTCAAAGGAAACAATGACATGATTGCCATCTTCTGCAACTGTGATTTTTAAGAGCTATAGCACCCACTTTTTAACATCATTGCAAGACATGATCCACTCTAATGTACATGGAAAAAAACTGAATAACCAGATCATCGCGACAGCAACTCAGACTGGAACTGCTATTGAGACTTAATGGGCATCGCCAACCACGGTACAAGCCTTACCCCCTCATGGAAGTATATCCCATCATCGATGGCAGATAGCCAATTCCCCCCTTTTTCCCTATTCACCAGGATGGCAAGAGCCAATCACCATACCATAGCATCTTATCCTCATTCATGAGGTGAAGTGGAAGTAACTCAGTATTTGAAACCAATTTCATTGCTAGTAGCTGGCACAGTGCCGGAAAAATAAGATAGGAGAAATTAGAGAAGCACTGTTTCATTTTTTAGATAATCCCACTGAAGGTATAATTTGTATTTATTTTAATGGGGATAGCACCTTTTAAATCAATAAAGTAGATTTGATATCTACACTTAAAAACAATTCATAAATGCTTAATTTAGAGATGTAGGTGCAAAGACGAGATCTTCTATAAATCTATCGATCAGGTTTTGAACAAGTTATAAAATGGAATAAATATTTTTACGATTCTTTCACCTTTGCACTTGATAATTTTAAAATTATAACGATAGCATTAAGTCAAGTCAAGGCAGTATCATATAAAATTTTCTTCAACATTTTAGTATTTTTATTTATTAGAGTTCTCTTCAAACATCAATCCCATCAATCTTGCTTCGAATACTCTAAGAAGAAAGGTTTATGATCTTTTATCAAATCTAGAAAAAAACTCGATAGTAAAAGTAGACTTAAAGTGGATAGTAAAGATACTCTTTTTTCTAAAGACATAGAATATCTTTGGCTGCAGTGTTTCCTCCATCTTTTAAATTTGTGTAAAGGAAAACTTTTGATTCTACTTGATTTTATGTGAATAAATCCTATTTTTATTTCAAGTACAAAAAAGAATTTTTATCCCTTTGAAAAAGTTAAACAGATTTAATAATTTCAAGTTCAGTGTTTCTTTTATCACAATTTCAACATCTCATACATAATCCTAAAATATTTTCCTAAAACTTCTTTAACTTAGAATTCATAATATCTCCCAATAATTTTGGAAATTGATATTTTAAATCCTTTGAAATTTTTTATAACCTCAATATTTTTATGTATACACTTAATCAGTGCTTTCCATAAATATGTAGGCTGGAGTGGTATTCCTCTTATAATATTTTTGGCCTTCAATGCACTGTATGCTGGGATATGTCTCGGGCGCTGCTGGTCAATCTTAGAAGAGAGATATGAAGAATACAGAACTAAATTTCGGTATCCATATCCAGCTATTGCTTACAGAGCGTACGGAAGAAAAACAAAGTAAATCAAAAATTTTCAAACACATTATTTAAAACTTTTAAAATGACGCTTCTCTATTCGATTGATGATATATTCAAGCGAATGGTAAATGTTTTGAAATAATAAAAGAATGTGGTTTATGCATACCATTTCACTTTATGATATTCAGTTAAATTCCTTAATATTAAGCCCTTTATTTTCGTGAAGATATGTCTTCTGTTGATGTGGCACCATTGTTCAATTAAAAATCCTTTAAAAAGTTTTATCTTACGTTTGGATAATGATTAGGCATTTTGCTTTTTTAAAATTACAGTCAGCCATCATCTTGCCACAGCCATATAAAGAATTATTATGACTGGCAGTTTTGCTCATTAACTATTCAACTTTTGTATAAAACAACGGCCAACAAAAACTCAAAAAATCTTCTAACTGTTGAAAAAAGACTAAAACTCTTCTCCACTATTTTTTTTAATATTTTTAAATTTTCAGTGGATTGTAATATTTTGTTAAAATTATCACTGTCTATAATGAGTCTTTTTCTGATTTCTAAAAGGCGTTGCGCTGATAGCACAACAGTAAATAATTACATATTTTTTTCTTTTCCTGCTCTTCTGTATGTATAACTTTAATCCGAATATTTTATTTATTTTTTGTCTATAATTATCAACTTGAAATCCTTTTGTGTGTACAACTTTCAAATAGAATTATGTGAAAGAAACTAGAGTTTGCTTTTTTTTTTTTATACATCTTGACTTTTCATTTCTTTCTTTCATAAAATCAATGGTATATTGAATAAAATAAAATAAAAACATATAGAAACCAAAAGAAAATTTATGAATAAATTTATAGCGCTTTGTTAAAACTGTAGCAACCTAAACGAGTAGGTCGGTAACTGCTACGCGATCTTGATGTTGCGACTTTATATGGTAAATTGTATCTATTGTGTAATTTATAGAATTAGAATATTTGTACTTGTAGAAATCCCATACTTGTTAGTAATTAACTAACTTTTCCTAGCATAATGATTCACTTACTGAACCATTTATGCCAAATAGTCCCCGAATTCGTTAATTTAATATATTTAACAATTGTTATGCCATTTAATGAAAAACTTAAAAACATATTTTTTCCATTAATTGGCTTAATAACAAAGCTTTAACTATCTGGATACAATGGTTCTGTAAATAAACTGTCATATTTGAAAGAGTTAGTGCAGTTTTTTTAATTCAAAAGTAAGATAAGCCAGTAGATAACCATGTGGTCGTTAGCACCATATTTACTATACACATATTTACAAAAGGAGGAGGAATATTTATACTGTTATTGTAACAGATGTGCGGTTATAGTTCAACTATAAAAACTAAATATAACAGCAGTAAATGAAATATGCAGAATCATTTTTAAAATGTCAGGCATTTCAAAAAACACATGCAAGAAATATTTCATAAATAATTTAATTAATTTATAGATATCACAATAATCATGTCATTACAGTACAATCCCATGGAAACGGTTCGCGATTATCAGGCTTCCGTACTATCCGGTCTAATTTTCTTCTATTGTATTTAAATGAGGAAGGCAAGGCTTACACTGGCAACATTGCCAAGGTGGTGGAAGCGGATGTCTACTACAATCCCTTCACGTTTCGTGTGCAAAATACAAGTTGTTACAGGAAGAGTCGGCTCGTTGCTCATCGTTTCATCGGAGCCCAACAAGCGCCACTGCCCCTGATTACAACTGCACAGTACATACAGTATTTGTAAATTGTTCTTATAGTATCCTCAATGAAGATTTCAAAATGAGAAATAAACGAAGAAAACTCGTAAAGACTAGGGAGGAGGAATTACACGTTATATAGCGATTAGGCATTGATGTAACAGCAAACTGCTATCCCGGGAAATGCTTCCATGATTTACCGGCCCACATTCACATTTTACGTAGCTTGAAATAAATGGGGGATTTTACTCATTAAGAAGTGAAAAAATACGTATTATAACAGCGAGTGTTATTATAAAAGCTTTGTCCTTTGAAGTTGGTGGACAAAGAAATGAGTTCTATCCATCTCCGGTATATCTGGTTTTTTTTGCTATTCGGCCTACCATTCAGCCTCATTAGGTCGAATACTTAGGCACAGTATTATTCTCTTATGATTAGTACAATAACGAATAAACCATGTTCAAATGCATTTTTCAAGCCTAATATATTGAGAATTCTATATTAAGATATGCAATTATTTATATTATTAAGAAAATTGAACTGTTTATTAGGTACTTTGTTACATTTTGTATCCACGTCACTCTCTTGGGAGCAGTCATCGTTTTCCTACTTCTTTCATCCCAGCTGATCTCATCTGTCACGGCTGAATTCGGAATTTCGTTCTGCTATTGGATTCTCATTATATCTGCCTTCATCTGCCCTCTGACCTGGCTGGGAACACCAGACGATTTTTGGTGAAGTAAATTTTATTGTATTCCTGAAAAGTCTATTCCATAGTATTGATTCCAAATGATAAAACATTAATATCAGGTGCAGATCTTCTGAGAACAAAATTGCAAATAGTCAAAACGAATTTAAATCCATTCGTCGGAACTTCGGAATAATTGTCCTATGTTTTATATCATACTTTCATCTTTCAATTAGATGTCATTAAAAATGACAAATTATAGTTCTTTATATAAAGTATGCTAATAGAGTTTAAGTAAAGGTAAACTTTAAGGTTTTGATTAAATTTTAAATTCATAATATCTAAGGTAGTGTCTAAACGTTTTATTAGCATTAAAATAATCTGAAGTAAAATGTTGTTATAACTGTTAAAAAATGTAAGTTAACTTTTATTCCATCATTCGGGTAAAATCAATTCAATCACTATGGAACATGCACGAAGCAGCGACATTATTAGGATCAGCTCCTCAATACAATCTCGGATACCTTTTGCCCTTATACCTTTCATCTTCCAATTAGATGTCATTAAAAATGACAAATTATAGTTCTTTATATAAAGTATGCTAATAGAGTTTAAGTAAAGGTAAACTTTAAGATTTTGATTAAATTTTAAATTCATAATATCTAAGCTAGTGACTAAACGTTTTATTAGCATTAAAATAATCTGAAGTAAAATGTTGTTATAACTGTTAAAAAAATGTAAGTTAACTTTTATTCCATCATTCGGGTAAAATCAATTCAATCACTATGAAACATGCACTGAGCAGCGACATTATTAGGATCACCTCCTCAATACAATCTCGGACACCTTTTGCCCTTAATACTGCAGAAAGTTTTCACTGCATGGACTCTATAAGATGTTGGAGGTGATTGAAGGAATTTGAGATCATATTCGAAGAACTGCACTTTCCAATTCCGGAAGATTTGATGGTACTGAATCCAGCTGACTGATGCCGTTTGATTTCCACCCCAAAATTCTCAATTGGATTTAGATTTGGTTACTTGCGGGACAACGAAACAAGAAAAATGCTCCTCTATTCTCTGTGACCCATCTAATGTTAATATCCTCTTTATGACCGTCATTGCCTTGTTTGAAGTATCCAGCTCCGAAAGGCTACACCATTAATTTAGCAGGATGCACTTAATCTGCCATAACTTAATATGCACTTAATCTGCCATAACTTAATATGCACTTAAATACCCTTGGACATTCAGACATTGTTATAAGCGGATCAATGGACCCATTCATTGGAAAAAAGTCATCCCAATATCATAATATTACTTCTACTAGTTTGATGTAGCAGGACGTCCATGCTTTCGCGTTATTTTTAACATATTCGTACCCTTACATCTTCATGGAGTAATTAGAAACGTAATTCATCGGATGATATGACTCTTTTCTTGTTATCTACTATCCAATACTTCTGCCCCTTTGCAAATTGAAGTCATCTTCTCTTATTCAAGGTAGATGGTAGAGGTTTGGGAACAGGTATAGTTTTCATATCCTATATTGTGTAATGTGTAGCGAACAATTTGTTCAGAAACGTTTGCAATTGCTCCTTGATTAAGATTCCCTGCTATTTGTATTGCTATTTTTCGAACGGAATGTATAACTTTGACAATTCTTTTTTCAGCTATAGCATTCAGTAGCGTGTGATGACCACAAGCCTGACTTTGAGGTTTTCTGATTGGTAGCCCACTCTTGGCAAACATTAATAATTGCTGCTCTTCAATACTTCAGATGTGCTGTCGTTTTGCTGTTAATCTTCCCAAGCTCCAAGAGCTTGCAATCATTCCTCATTCTAATTCAGTTGAATCACGGTTTTTTTCCCATATCTTCGCAACTGACATTATGCAATGATGGCTCACTTGTCTAGCATTCCCATTTTTTAGTTATCTGGCCCTCTAGCATGAAAGCTATAACGCAATAATTCCTTTTCATAAAACTATCTGGTGGTCATAATCAAGTGGTCGCCAGGCATATGTTATAAAGCTAAATATCATCACTTCCTTGAAATAACTTACAAATTAAATAATTGAAAGCAAAAAGAATTGTACCTTTAAAAATTTGTTGCATTTCTTCGATTTTGAAGGAAATGTCATTATTAGGGTGAAATGTCATCCGATTTTTCAACATGAATATTTTTCAACTACATGATGCTATAATTTCAATCATTGAGGTCTCATCATTGATTAAATAACTAACTTTATTTCCTAAAAAAATCTATTTTATAATGAATGAGCTTGTTTTTTTAGGCCTGCTGCAGTTATTGCTTTGGCTGCTACTTTTGTTGCTTGCATTATGCTGATTGTATTGATTATAAAAGATTTATCAGAAGCAGGGCCTGCAGTCTATCCTCCGCCTGACGTTACAAACGTCTTTCTTGCCTTTGGAACAATCTATTTCTCTTTCGGGGGAGCGGCATCTTTTCCGACGTTTCAAAATGATATGAAAAACCGGGATGAGTTCTCCAAAGCAGCTACCATAGGATTCTTCAGTAAGGAAACCTTCATCATGTTATCAATAGAAAAGCTTAGGCCGAGTTCACAATTCTTCATAATGCGTGGGTAATGGCCAAACAATAAATTCCCTTTGAATGATATTTGAGAATGTAACGAGAGACAATATAGTTATGTTAATGATGATACATAAATTATAAGTAACAAATGGAAGATGACAAATTTACTGGACAAAACTAGACAATCACATGCAGAGCTAACATAAAATTTCGTCTTTTAAACAACACATCATAATAATTTGTCTTTACTTCCCCCTGTCTTGACGTCAAACGACAGAAACTCCTGTTTCCTTCACCATAGACGCTTCTTAATAGCGAGAAGTAAGATGAATGGCGCCACAATAATATTTTAAATTTCCATTTAAAAAGTTTCCAACCTTCCTTTATATAATTTTTAAAAGTCACCATGATTTAATCTTTAGAACCTTATAGTAAATAAAAAATTCTAAAGTATGTTATAGTAAGTTATTATCTCTTTCTGACAATATTACAATTGTTACACCTGTTAAGTCCGCATAAATTCATGTTCGCTTTGTTTTTAAGTATAAACATCTCCTCCTTTCATTATTCCTCTTACCTTTATTTTGACAAAATAAACCCATCCAGATGCATGAACAAAAGCGTAGAATGATTTAGAATCAGTGAAGAAATTGTAAATTAAAATCTGCCCTAAAAATGGACTATATAAAAGTTTTATATGGATATCTTTTCATCTATCTATACTTATAATAAAGCTCAATGTGTGTGTGCGCGTGTGTTAGTGCTCTACATACCAAACCATATAATCTAGAGATACCACACTTGGTATTACATATCTACATTGAAGGAAGAAAAAGTATATCTAGATATAACAGCCTTATTACAGCACAAAACTGTTTTTTAAATCCTCTTAAAAATGATTTATTTGATTGATAAATATGTTTAATCTATAAATTCAATTTCCATTTTTAATGAATTAAAAAAATTATAACCATATTTTTCAACAAATAATTTCTTACAAAATAAAAGTAGAATTTGACCTGTAAGAGCACGTTAAGAGTGAACCAGGGATTGCCGTCACTTTGACAAAAACTCGAAATGAATAATTAAATGAGCTCTTATTGCAAATTAAACGAATGAAAGTGTGATATTCAGCACGTGTTAAAAAGAAACTAAGTGTTATGGAATAAATATAGAATGTGATATTTTCCACATAATTCCATGACAGCTGATTGCGAATCAGAGAGATATATAATGCAATGTACAAATAATCGTAAGGCTTCTATAATAATATGAGTTACGTGGCTGTCGAAATTTAAATATGTTTGGCTGAGAAGTTATAAAGAGGGCAAGGCACATAAGAGTTTCATTGAAAATTTTAGAACGTATTACTCTCAGTAAATCAGCTGGTCGCCAATAGCATCTTGTATTTAATAAGAAAAAATAATGTTAAAATCATTTCTTTGGATATTATGTTTTTTTTTTACTTTCTTGTATAAGTAATATACAAAAAGCACAAAACTCTTCAAAAAAATTCGAATTCGAGATATTGAAGAATCTCACACATTAGACCACCCTAAGTTCGAAAACACATTTTTAGTAAATGTCCGTTTGTCTGTCTATCTGTGAAAAAGATAACTCAAAAACACATTGAGCTAGACAGATGAAATTTGGTATACGATCTTTACACCAAATTTGAAAATTTATATCAAATTTTGAGTAGACTCCATTCAAAAAAGTCTGTCTGACCGGCTGTTCGAATATATGTTAACTTGATAACCACAAAATGAATTAAACTGATATATCGAATTCATACATAGATTTAACACAGATGAACGTAACCAAATTAGAAATAAATATTAGTTTAATGTAAGGAGAATCAAAAAGAAAAAAATTATAAATCGGGCCTGAAGACTTTCTCAAGAGTCACCCTCGATCAGGGGTTCATACCATTTATTTCTTGGAATTTTCGGGTAAGGAGGAATTAATACTTTTGAACGAAGTCAGATCTCTCACAGAAAACATCCCTAGATTGAATCCCTGTCTGAAAGAGTCTTCAAATCGGATTCATCATTTCTTTCTTTTTTTTATTTTTTTGCATTAAACTTAATATTTATTTCTAATTTGGTTAATCTTTTTTAGAGGGTATGCGAATAAATTTTCGTAGGGTCATTCCAGAATTTCGTTTCATTTGATGAATATTCAACACTGACTCTCTTGCTGTCGAATATTCATCAAATGAGACAAAACATTTTAATTTTAATATGCTGTGCGTATGTAGCAGCCTGAAAGATGTAAAATGGCATATCGTTAAACGTTGTATTGACTTTTGTCAAGCGACAAAATGACTTCAAGTTAATTGCTCATTAAAAAAACATATATTATAAAAACTTAAATAAACATATATTTAGCAGCCTGTTCTTTGCTATCTAGGAGTATTCTACAACCATGAAATGATCGTCATTATGATAATTTTTAATTTTCAGTAGTTTTGCTGTTGTATTTGCCAGTTGCCATTTCGGGATATGTCGTTTACGGTGACAAGCTGATGCCGGATGTCCTGCAGTCCATTTCTCCTTCAGTCATCAAGAATGTTATACAGATGCTATTGGCTCTTCACTTGATTTTCGCTTTTACTCTTGTCATCAATCCGGCGTCCCAGCAGTTCGAAGAATTTTTTAAAGTTCCGAAAGGTAAGTTCTGATTTTGGCACAATTTCGAGTCTTCTATCCCCTTCTTCTAGAATTTTCACATTATTAAAAACAAAATATCTGGTCTGAGCAGGTAATAATCTTAAATTGGGAATTATACAAATACCAGCAGGAGTATTCTTAACAAAACTTTCTCGTATGTCATCTAATAAAGTTGCTATTCCAGAGAAGGACTAATATACCATTGGCGTCCCCCCTCAAGAAATACTTTCTGGCGTGAATTCAGCCTTTTTACTAAATCTATCGCGACAACCTTGGCGATTAGCTCCTGAAATGCAAATAATATTACAAAAAATTGACTTTGTGTTTTCTCAATGGAAAGAAGCAGAGATTTGACATAAACCTGCAATTATAGTCGCAGAATCCCATACCGAATTCCATATATTTAAAATATTGAGGTTTTGAATTATCGCGTTTACACATTTCTAAAAAAACAGAGTGACAGAACAATCACCCGCAGCTGGATTTGACTTAAAATGTGCACTATAATCTGTGTATCAAATTTTATGTACCTAACTGAGTTCGTTTTGTAGTTATCACGTTCACTTGTATTCACGCAGCTGGATAAACGAACTCCATCTGCAAGGTGTTTGCTCAAAATCTGAAAAAAATCTACAAATTTGGTTTTAAGCCTGCATCCAAACTTCATCCGTCTAGAGCAAAGTGCTTTAGATTTATCTTTGTCACAGACACTTAAACAGACGGTCATTTTCCAAAAATTTGTTTTTTCGGATTCACAAAGGTTTAAAATGGGAAGATTTGTCAAGATTTCGAATTCTAATTTTCTGACGATCTACAAAATACGTATACAAAAATGTTTTTAAAAAATAATCATAAAATAAAACAACAGTGTTTTCGTATAAAAACATAATTTTAAAAAAATTGGAAAAGAAAAAAAATAAAATTCTGTTTACATACTTCAGCTTCTATTTATATTTCGGATATAAAGCTTTTTATCATCTTTTACAAGTTACTTTTGTTTTCAAAGTAGAAACAAAATATGCAGTAGTAATATATGTTTAGCATAATATAGATATTTTAATATAAGAATTAAAAAATATTAAATTCAAAAATAGAGGTGATTTATATGACATCACAGTCACATGATTAATTTGATTATGCCTCATTTTGGTCTACACTCCATTGAGATATCCATTATTTTAGATAAGAATTATATTGTTTTGAAAAGAATGGCAAATGATTCAGCGGCCTTATTTTCCTGGCTTGAACTTATTTTGCAAACAACACTAAATATTACATGCATCAGATCTATACTTAAGTCGGAGTTGTGCATTTGACGTTCATGATTGATCTCTGACCGCTTCGCCTGTTTTTTTCAGTTTAGTAAACATAAAACTTCTTCGCAAAATTTCTTTTAATAAATAGTGACCAGCAATAAAGATCTCCGCTTGATATTTTTTTTTTCGTATCTCAACATAATAGAGCATATTCTGATCATTTTGAATGGCCAGAATGTGTCTCAGAGGAGTACTAAATTCCGTGAGTAATCACAAAAACGCTATCCTTGCGTTACCGTTGTCGAAACCCCGCCCATTTTGGATGAGTTACGTTAGGCGACTGCAG